>CM061920.1:23136504-23312033 GCA_031002005.1 Vandiemenella viatica | reverse complement strand
AAGAAATTTTTGGATAGATTTTTGATATGTTGGAGTTATTGAAGGAATGGTTATTTATTGTGAGTGATAATGCTAGTTACTATTACATCTAGACAAACAAATACCGTATTCAAATTGCCATAATCCAAAATGTAAGAAGAAATACATGAAATGAACTAGGGTGTGATGCAGTGTGTCACCCACAGGTTGAACTGCAACTTGGAAAATAATGGTATGAAGCGAGTTATATACAAAGCCTTATATACGGTCACTATGAAGATCTGGTAAGTGGTGAATAGACTACGAAAAAGTGATTACTCCAAGCAGTATCCCACTGAAACAACAATAGATTCCATGGTTTTATACCTATTATTATTATTACCCAGTTTGGGAGTGAGAAAGTTATGGAGATACAGAATGATAGACATTCTATGGAAGCCCAGTTTTGTAAAGTTATCGTCAAATTATCCGTTTGTAGCAATTGTGCTGAGTGGCGGCGAAAAGTCCTTTGCCTTTTACAATAAGAGTAGAAATGATTTGTCCTTAACACATGACAGGGGCGGATCCAGGGGTGGGGGCTAGGGGGCTCAAGGCCCTCTCTCCCCCCAAAGTATCTAGGTCCACCTCCAACATTGTAATTTTGGAGACTTTTTTTTTTTTTTTTTTTTTGCTCTACGGATTGAGGCCCGAGGAGACTATAAATACTCGTACTACCCTTTGCCCGACTCTAGCCCCCCCCCAAAGTCAAAATACACTGAAGGCAAGCCGCCCAACCGAATTACACCAATCCAAGACCCCCCCCCCCCAAAAAAAAATCAAAGTCCGCTCAAGCCACTCCCAAAGCAAAATCCTGGATCCGCCCCTGAGACGTGAGTAACTTCTTAAGTCATTATTTAGTCGCAGCTTTTATTCTGTTTTATAATTCTTGCTATTCTCCTTGAGTGAAACAAAACTGAATTCGTGATGTGCGACATGAGTCAGGTAGTGAACCAGGCAAACGCACTGAGTAGAGACTAAGGGCGAAGTCGCATTTAATAAAACTGTCTCCGATCACACTCTCAATTGGGGATCGGCAGTTTCTATCAGTAGCCGTCGCCAAAATTGCAGGCTGCCTGCAGAACATATCTTATGTTATTGAGTCTACCGATGACGCAGAACCGGGGAAAGAAACAGTAGCGGCATGTCACATGCAAAGTCATGAGCGAATAGGATGAAAATGTTACGCCCCATGTATCCCTTGAAAGTGTACAGATAGGTATTCTTGAGTGTCCTGTGAAACGTTTGTTACCTGATAATGGCTTTTCGAAGAGAATGGACAGCTTGAACCGGATATATGGTCTGGAGCCTGACGAATAGCGCATAACATTTTAGAAGGGGCTGCCATGCTTCACGTGCAACCGTGTGACTAGGATACTTCTTGAACAGCATTATCTCCCACACGAAACAGCACAGTGGCCGATCACGTCTGCTGAATAACCGAGACCCACACTCGAACGACACTGTGTGATCTCACTGGCACAGTAGATGAGAAACGTACATTCCGCCTCTGTCGTGCCTGAACCTAAGTTTAACGTGGAATCCGAACCATGGCATGTTCTGGCGTATCTCATATGATCAAACACAATACTTAAAAATTCATGGGCCCATCGGGATTTGAACTAGGGGCGGATCCGAAATTTTAAAAGCAAGCGCTTGACCATCGAGCCATCAGAAAGTTCACATCCGACGTTCATGGAATATGAAAGCAGACTAACAACTCGGGTGGCTTCACTCACACGGCACCATTGGCGACAGTTGCCCACCTGGGTTCGCGAACACTGGAAATAGGCAGCTTTGCTCGATTACTACGTTTCCAGTGTGTATGCTACTATGATTACGCATTTTCGTATATAGGTGATAAAGTTTGGAGGGATATTGGTAGAAGAATTACGAACAGGTATAAATGGTATCGACAATCATGTGCAAAAGCAGGCACTTGATTTCGGCATAAGGGAGGAAGGAAAATTTTCTTTTGTAGGTAAGGGCGTCAAGGATTGGAACAACTTAGCCAGGAAAAAGGTGAAAAACTAACCAGACACCTTGAAAGAATATAAAATTAAAATTAGTAGAGTGATAAAAGTATTTAGGCTTTGTTACTATAATCAAGGTATTTAAGATTTTTTTAAAAAAAGGACAGTGATAGAGAAAAGCATTTGTAAATGGAAATTGACAAAGGGCCTGAGGTTCATCGCAATTAAATCAAATTAAAATTGCTGGACTGAGTTGTGGCGGAAATCCATTGAGTCCAGGTATTCATTTTGTTAGCCAGGCATTGTAGAAGCTGGTGAGGTGGTGATATACCATCAGTTTGAGCAGCAGTTTCGGTAATTCCGGCACAGACTCGGCCGTCTAAATCGTCAGACACGAATCAGTGGAGGATATTTAATATATATCCAACAGAACCACTCTTTTACGAGTCCCAGCAGCTATCACGGCTAAATTATGGGCTGCTATCCACACAAAATGGCTGCAGATCCTTTTTGGGAACTTCTACCGGCTATCTGAGTCCATAACACAGCGAGCTTCTGCAATTCGTTGAACTATACAACTCAATTTGGCATTTCAGTGCAATATCTGTGAGTCACTCATTGGTATCAGAAAAGCATCGAAACTGTTTATCCTGAGTTACAAATCAACCATTTAAACTTGGATTTGGCTTTGCCGTATTTATTTCAAGCTTCCTAACACACTTGTTCCACTGCCATGATGGTATTGTCTTCCAGAACTCACGTTATTCACATTAATTTTCTGTTTCATATATTTTTTTGGTCGCGTGTCATTGGTTCTTAGTTTTCCTAACAATTTTGTCAAATGCATGTCAACGTGCAGAATGACAACAGTGACTGGGTGAGTTGTAAATAAAATATTTATTGGTGTTACAGAAAGTAATCAATCCAGTATTAAGACTGCAAGCGTTTTACGCACCAAGAGTTGTAATTGACGATGCTGTTTCTCTTACCAAAATTAATTTCAATATTTTCTTACAAAACTTTTCGTTGGAAGTATCTGTTTAAACAAATAGAATGGAAGCTAACCAACAACCATATTTTACATCGTACAAGCGGCACATCTAAACTACTCATGATTTTTATTTTACGTTCTTCTCTGTAATGCTGATAAAATATATTCATTCAAGGCACTTCCTGTTTTTATTAGATTAGCTGTCATTTCTAAAGCGGTTTCCATTAGCTGAAATAAAAAAAAAAGATAGGTAACACTGGTCTACAAAAAAAAAAAAACTTTTTTTGTTACAAGAACAAAATTAACTGTTTCTGGAAGATAATGCATTGCTAAATCAAGATCTAGTTTCAGAATTACCGTATCGGCCTCAGTTTTCATTTGATAATGATTTTTATGTACGCTCACGTTAGCCTATACTGTATATCATATGGATCTGCCAATAAGACACGCTCACAACATTTCCAAATGTAAACATTGAAATATATATATCAGTACACAAAAGAATCAGAGAAGTGAGAAACATAAGACTAGAGGAAAGTAAGAAACGTATCTAAAAATATTTCCTTTGAGATTTTCTGCGATATTTTGCCTCAGGAACGTCTCCTCGTAAAGTCCAGCAGTAGTCGGACAACATTGCCGTACTCCAAATGCCTTGATAACGCTTTTCCATTTGAGAAATGTCCTGGTGAAATCGTTCGCCATGTTCGTCACTAATCCGGGAAGAAATCCAAATGATCGCTCAAGAAATGCAGTTTGAGTGACATGTTGCTTCCCATACGATGGTATGAACTCAATAATTCTTGTACAATACCGCGATTGTTCTCTGCCTTATTATTGCCTAAAAATTCTTGCAGACACTTGTGAATGACAGCCAAACCGCTTTTTCAACATCACTCAAGACATCAATGAAATTATCATCATCCATTAGTTCTCTGATTTGTGGTACTATTAATATTCCTTCCTTTATTTTTGCTTCCTGATCTTTGGGAATTTCTCTCGTAAGTACATGAATCCTTGTGATGTTTTACCCATGGCTTTCACAAAGTTTTTGACTATACCTAATAGTGGTGTTTCAAAGTAATTAATTGTTTATATTTTTAATATCAGAGCATTGACCTTCGAATATTAAATACGAAAACAAAAAATAATTGAGATAAAGTGACTTTGAACATAAACATAATACTGAACATAATATGTGTAACATGTTATTTGATTGAATTTAAATACAGATTATGACTGTAATGATTTTGATGTAAACTGGACTGATATTGTTAAATGTATTAAATTTAATTGGATGTAAAGTCCGTAAATAAATAATAAATAAATAAATAATATATGGGAGTTAGTTTTACATATTTCGATCGTTTTTCAACAATTACATCAGCAGAATAATTAAATTAAGCCACAGGAGAATAACCAATAAGAGGTGTTTTGAAGGACTTATACCGATATCGATAGATAGGGAATAGCGTGTCACAAAAAACTGATCCCGATTGGCAAAAACTGATTTCATTTTCGAATTCAGCACCCACGACTTAGCTAATAGCACCATTCATTTTCTTTGTAACAAAAATGATGTTGACCAGTGTAGCTAATCTTTTTTCCAGAATTTCGCTCAAACCTGTTTTTATTTTTATCACAGCAAATACTCAAATGTTTTAATCTTACTCAACAAACTTAACACTATTCTCTAGCATATTTTCCAGATTTAGATTTAAAAAAAACGAAGTCGTTCACAATCTGCAACAGTGTGTGGTAGTGCAGTAACCTTCAGTGGTCTGTTTACGTGTCGGTAAGTCTGCAAACAATAATTTTCTACTTCATGCTCTGATGGAGGCTCTGCATTTCATCCGTCAGATTTCCTTTTGTTCTGTGTGATTATGATTCCATAATCCTCTGTTCTACCTGACTGCTACGTAGCTTCGAATAAGGAACAGATTGGAAATGTATAACCAATGGTTATCGATTTTCAGTATTAAGTAGTAAGCTTTCACATACAAAAAAAAAAAAAAAATTATGTATCCATGTGGTTTCCTCAATTTCTTTGAGTAAAACTGATATATACCGCCGTGTCCCATGTGTCAGTATTACTGGATAGGAATGGTTTTGCGGCGGACTAACAAAAGTGGCTGGCCCTGCACACATCGCGAAATTTTTCGGTGCAGAATTTAACTATAATTCTCGGCGGGGGTGCCGGAGAAACGAACCCGGGACTGAGCTTGAGGCCGGCGCCTCAGAGGCGCCCTTCCGTGGTCAAGGCCAGCTTCAGTCACAGACCATCGCTTACATTAAGGAGAGGCCTTCATAATAACGCCGAAAAGGTCCTTGGAGGTGATAATTTTACGGGGCAGATACGGGTGGGTCATACAACTGCAATGCAGGGTTTGCGTGTATGAACAGAACGTCTGTTAGAGGAACTTTCGCAAGTAGGGCGAAAATCCGGATGAACCGTTAATAGCCACGTCACTTGGAAGAGCAGGGCCGCATTTAAGCATAGGCTACATAGGCTGTAGCCTAGGGGCCCGCACCACAAAGGGGGGGCCCGCACCACAAAGGGGCCCCTCACCACCTGGGCAGGTAGTAGAGCTAAAAAAAAAGGTCGCCCATAAATTTTTTAGGTCGAATATTTTGAAATTTAAGAATCCAGCCACTGCCAACAGGGGGCCCGCACCACATGTGTAGCCTAGGGGCCCACAGAGCCTAAATGCGGCCCTGTGGAAGAGTAAGTCTTCTGGGAATCTTTATTGTAACACATTGTTTACATAACTGGTCGGTCGCAGAATGTTGTTGTTAAGGAAGAAACCACTTCTAATCTAGATGTTACACCGGGTGTACCTCAAGGAAGTATAATAGGACCCACTATTTTTCTTAAACGATCTCGGAGACAAAGTGAATAGCAGTTTTAGATTGTTCGCTGACGATGTGGTCATCTATAGGAAAGTAAGGAATTCGGCCGAATTCTTAGAAATTCAGCGCGATCTATATGTTATTTCGGTATGCTGAGACGAATGGAATTTACACTAAACTGTAAAAAGTGCAATGCAATGTGCATAACTAGCAAAAAAATATCAGTTTGTTCAGAAATATAAAGTAAACAGTTTCAATTAAATTGATATTGTCGACTCTGTGAAATATTGGTTGTAACAGAACGAAGGAACATGAAATGGGACTTCCACATAAAATTCGGTCGTAGGTAGAGCTAATTCTAGGCTGCGATTCATAGGTCGAATCTTGAAAAAACTGTAATGCACAAACAAAGGAGATAGTTTACAAAGATTTTGTGCGTCCACATTTGGACTACCGTTTTGCCATTTGGAGTCCGTTTCGTTAGGTGCTGGTTGACAATATAGAGAAAGTACAGAGAAGAGCCGCTCGATTCGTGACTGCTTGCTACAATCCTTATGACAGCGTCACAGAGTTAATTCGAAGAATGGGCTGAGAGATAGACGACGCACGTTTCGTATGAACTTATTGCTAAACATGCACACACCCCCACTTTCACTTACAAGTATGGTCCGCCAACCTATTTCAGTCGCAATGACAGGAAGAATAAGATCATAGAAATAATGTGCCGCACTGGAGCTTATATGAATTCTCTTTTCCCTCGTACCATTCGGGATTGGAATGCACAGCGAAATGATTAGTTTTGTTGCTGAGCACCCTCTGCCACCCACAATTTTGTGAATCGCAGAGTATATATGTAAGATATTACACATAACGATTTTTTTGTGAATTTGTTGCATTTTGACAAATCGGGTTCAAGGGTTCCCGGCCAACACCTCAACGAGGTCGTGGAAGAAGAGGTTTTCGTGGGACTTATCTTCTCAGCGGTTTATGAAGTTTTTAGCTTCTGGTCTTTCACCATTGAAGCAATAAAAAAATTTCACTATTATAAAGGAGCAAATTGAATATGAAATGGTGAAAAATACTGGAGATCAGTGGAAAATAAAATTTGGAACGTTCGCATAGCTGGACAAAGCTTTTAGCCGGCGACATGGAGTCCCAGCAGCACAATACCGGTGCCAGGGAGTGAGAGGCAGATCCCGTTAACCGAGGCTGGGCGCTGACCCCTCAGCCAAGACGCGAGGGGTTGTAGGTCGCCACTGGCGGGAGCTATCAGAAAATGCCTTCGATATCACGTGATTTTGGCATCGCTATCCCACCAATGCTATCACGCCACGGGGTTGACAAATATTAACGCAGAGCTTCTTTTTCATGTGATATGGACGCTATACTGAAAAACGAGGGAGAGGACTTTCTGGCCGTTCGTGGCCCGATGCACACAGACACTTCTTGGCTGATAGTGGCCTGTTGCAGATCGAGGCTTATTGGCTCTCAGTGACGTGAGACAGTCACCGCAGAGGCTCCTGGGCGGATGAGCGGTCCGTGATCTCGCGGTGACACTTTGTTGTCGCAATTCGCCGTGGAGCGGCCGACATTTGGTAATGTGTTCTGACACCAGGTCAATGTTTCATGGGTTTTTAACGAGGCTTTGAAGATCCGCAGACGCTACCTGGGAATAGAATCTCAGCTTTAAGTGTGCAAATGCTCCTGAGCTAGATGACATTTCATTTCACCGAACATTGAACTTCTGAAAGCTTCTTGTTTATTGTAAAATGACTCAGATATATTCATTTTGTTTTAATTGGCGCCCCTTGGAGTTTTATGATATGTACAGTATAACATACAGTTGTTATACTGTGACGCCTGTGACGCCACGATGTTCCATGTTCACTTTGTAAACTATTGAGATACTTAGAATCCCATTATTGTTGCACAAATCCGGCAAATTGTAAGATCTGGGTATTGCTTGCTTGCAATTGCATCGTCTTGTGTTAGAAATAAGTTTAAATTTACCCAGCAGTGTAAATGCCGTAAGACATAATAAAACTTAATATTTATTCACCTGTAATTTCACAGCATTCGAGGTTCTTGATATACAGATTAACAAAACGGATACTAATCTCAATATTCTAATAACAGTAGTCATCCCTCCTCCCCAAGCAATCATTACAATATGAAGACACTTTAGTAATGAAAAAAGTATTTACAGAAATTTTATCAATTGTTTTCTTGCGGAACCATATGTATGATCTAATATCTAGTTAGTATCTTTAGTAATGAATGAGAAGATTGCGAGCTTTCAGTCTAAATTTATCGGAATTATAACTTGTAATCTCAAGGATCGAAGTACCGATAGCGAAGTTTCATAAAGGTTGGGAGTTGGAGCGAGATTGTCCTATAAACTATTAAATGCATATGTTTAGAATAAGAAAGTTAATTTTCATTTCATTTACCAACTTAACGTTGGAATCCGAAACTAGTGAGCGCGCAGAAATATTAAAGGTTCACAGTAGGTATAGCGACCTAACCACGAGCATAACTGCTACAACTGTCTCCAACAAATGCATAATTTTGAAGCCTTTCCCTACTACCTGTCCAATGTGTCCTGCCCAGTTAAGCTTGTTATCAATTGTAATGCCAAGATTTTTTTAATTTTTTTTATATAAAAATGGCATTCGGCCATGGTAGCCATTCAGGCAGCTCAATGTGTTTTTTCGTTTTAGAATGTATAGATTTCATCCAAGTGTGATTGTATTCTCTCTTTTGTAAGGACGACACAAGACGAACACAACACTTAATTAAATCCACCCATGCCCTCGGCCGGACTCGAACCGGCGACCCCTGCAACGCGAAGCAAGCACTCTACCCCTACGCTGCCGGGGTCGGCATAATGCCAAGATATTTAGACGTTTCCTTTGCAGCCATCCGTCGCCTCGCGTCCCTCTTGTCGAAAGCCGTGACGCGATATACCAGTCGGTTTGGAGGGTCAAGCCCAGCTGAACGCATCATTGATATCGGATACGTCCGGCAACAGCGGGGCGTATCATTCGCATCAGTGGAGCCCCGGCCTCTCATGATAGATTGACGTCATCACATACTATTTATGTGATCCGTAACAAATTGATGAATAGATAAATGCGCCTTGTAAATCGACGTCAAAAAAAGAACAGATCCTCACGTTCCACTATCATAGTCAATGATCGTATTGTATCAAATTTCACGACAATAATAAATCATACTGTTTAATGAAGAGGTGTGAAAAAAAGTAATGAGATTGATAACACTGCGAGCGATCCGGCAACGCTGTGTCTTCCGGTATTTGATAGAGTTCATCCCTTCCACATGGTCAGTCCAAGTTTCAACTCCTTTCAGCCAACGCATTATTTTTGAAAGCTCCATCAGTGAATTTGTGTTTTTGTTGTGTGTTACGAAAATGGAGCATCGGAATTTAGAGCAACACAACGTTGTGCAATCAAGTTTTGTGTTATACTTGGGAAATCCGAGAGTGTGACGTTTGAAAAGCTGAAACAGGCCTATGGGGAACATGGCTTATTGAGAGCACAAGTTTTCCGCTGGCACAAATCATTTTTGGAAGACTGAGAACACGTTGAAGATCAACCTCGCTCAGGGAGACCTTCAGCTTCAAAAACTGACGAAAATGTTGAGAGCGTGAGGGCTCTTGTTTAGCAATAAGGATAATGAAATTTAAACACGTTCACCATACATCAAATTTTGACAGACGATTTGGACATGGATGATTCATCATGATAATGCCCCGTGTCACACGGCTTTTTCCATCAGTAAATTTTTGACTTCATAACGCATTCCTGTTGTTCCTCAACCCCCCTACTCTCCTGATTTATTTCCTTGTGACTTTTTCCTGTTCCCGCAATTGAAAAATATATTAAAATGACGTCATTTTGGGACTCTGGAGAACATTCGAAAGAAGGTGACCAACCAGTTTACAGCCCTACCAGTTGAAACCTTCCAGCGCTGCACCAAGATTGGTAACGACTCCGCCAGTGTATAGCTGCCCAAGGGAACTACTTTGAAGGGGATAATATTGTTGTTGAAAAAGTAAAAAATCAGTCTCATTACTTTTATCACGCATCTCGTATATATATATTTTCAGTGAGATAATGTCTGAGTTATATAAAAGTCCAGTTTATTTTTTCTCCAGTCACGCGAATTAATTAATCATAAGAATGTCTGTCGTTATACCTCTCACCTATTGGTATCATATTGAATAAATAACTGGCATATAGCCAGTAATTATATTTTGGCATCCAACACTGGGGCGTGTTAGCAGATATTACAGAAGGTCACTTGCATCATTAAATGTTCGGCGGAACAAGTTAGTGTTCGAACAATCACTTGCGGTTTTGCATGAGACCGAGTGCTTTGTGTGAGGCCTGGAGGAATGTGGCCTCGACTCAGCTGGCTCTGTGACTGGACTGGAGAGCGGCTCATTCGAGTGTAGCAGAGGACACGCGTTGCGACACCGTGGAGCACTGTGAACCGTGATTCAGCTGGTAATATAATCACTGAGGTCCCAACCTCATCTCTTCCTTATTCGCCTGAAAGGAGCTTTGACGCTGCATTTTCTTTACAGGAAGTAGCCCAAGGCAGTCTATTACCGAGCGGGGCGGTTTAACGGTTAGCGTTCTCGCCTCGCATTCGGGAGGACGGCGGTTCGAATCCCCGTCCGGGCATCCAGATTTGGGTTTTCCATGGTTTCCCAAAATCACTCCAGGCAAATGCCGGAATGCTTCCTTCAAAAGGGCATGGCCGAATTCCTTCCTATTCCTTGCCCCCATCCTTGCCCCCATCCTTGCCCCCCCATCCTTTCCCGTCTCTAAAGACCTCGATGTTAAAAAGAGACGTAAAGCAGGTAAAAAAAAAAAAAGGTAGTCTATTGACCTTCTGGAAACGTGTCTAGCAAAAATATGTGCAGATTAAACAGGATCGGTCATTCAGTTTATGAAATACTCTTACTTTCTTTAGATTATCTTCCACGCAGTACAACATCTATAGATTTATTGTGATCTCATGAGCAGCGTTTTCTTATCCCTTTTAAATAGGAATACATTTCCCAAGTTATATGCTAAGTAAAATGCATATAGACAATAGATAAGCAAAATTCATGTGTACTACAATTTTACAAAGTCACGGAAATGACTACTCTTAACTCCATTAAGTTTTTATTTTCCACTGCAAGTCCGTCTATACAGATGGCAGGAATTTAGTTTCAGTGTAGTTTTAAACGTTTTTACAGTTTATTTTGTTAAACAGTTTGGAAAAGTTTAAACAGAGCCGTCTCGTAGCTCATTCCGACAATCGTCTCTACTTATTTATTTATTTATCGTATGATTATTCAACAAGGTACACAATAGGAAATGTACATATCACCAGCTTGTACAATTTCATATCTCTAGATCTAATGTTTTAATCCAGTCAACTGCACTGATCGACGTAGGCCCGAAGAGGACAGTCGGAAACTATGTGATTGATTGTCTGTACCACAGTCACAATTTGCAGAATCTACCCAGCCCCTTTTGTGTAACAAGTAGGCGCATCTGCCTTGTCTTGTTTGAATCCGATTAATGATTCTCCACTGCCGCCTAGGGAGATCGAAACCTTGTAACCTTACTGAGGGGTCCTCAACTAGATTTTTATTGCCTACTGATGACTGCTCCCAATGAGTTGTCCACAGCTTGTTGATGTTGAAAGAGGACTCTGTGAGGTTGATTGCTGTGCGCCATGGCGGTTTTCTTGATTTCAAGCGTTGGTGTTTTGCTTGAATAATATCTTGATGTATAGGCAGCTGAGGGTTCTTCAGAATATTTTTCCAGATTTTTAAGAGAGCTTCTGATCTTAGTGCTGGGAGTGAGATGTTGCATAGCACTGGAAGCCATATGATGTTGGTACTCTGAATACATCCCGTAATTATCCTCATTGCCTGATTGAGTTGCACGTCTATCTTCTTTGTGTGAGCACTATTGATCGAGGATGGGCAGCAGTATTCAGCAACAGAGTAAGACTGAAAAGTTATTAAAAAAAAACTTAGAACCAGAGGGTGGAAGCAAACATTGGGAGCACGTCTTCGTTCATGTAGTACATTATTCTTTATATTGTATTCATAAATCTACCAACTATACACACGAAATTTGTTCGCAAATGGTTATGTCAAAAATTCTTAAGATGTCGTTCAAATAATTCGGTAGACTGCTTAATTATTAACTGTCCGAAATATCTAAATTTTGACACTTAAATTCAGTATTAATAAATTTCTTGTAGTATTAATTACATCTCAACTTTTAAATGGTCCCATTCAAAGATTGGCAACTCTATGATAAATAAACGTATCGGTGTAGTCACATCACTCTGAAAATGATCCAGATTTTGTAATCAGCTGCTATGGTAGAGTCGTTAAGCAATGCGAAATCTTTTCTCTAAACGAGAATTCAGGCACCTGCCACGAGGTACACGAGATTTTGGCCGTGGTCAACATTCTTGGTACTGAAATTAGTGTTATGTGTCAAGCCAATCACGGTATGGTCCTAAAACAGACACCACTCTCAAGAGTGATTTGCAACAGCATAGGCATTCTCTGCTTGCAAATTCACTGCCAACGAGACTTCTATGAACCACTGCATCAACCAGTCGGTGGCTAATTTAGTTAACACATGGAGATATATTTACCTCTTCAGCAGGTTAGTA
The DNA here is from genome assembly GCA_031002005.1 of Vandiemenella viatica. Lineage (NCBI taxonomy): Eukaryota > Metazoa > Arthropoda > Insecta > Orthoptera > Morabidae > Vandiemenella > Vandiemenella viatica. Next base: position 23,299,490 of record CM061920.1, on the reverse strand, counting down.
TGAAGATTTCGACTAATCATTATATATGTAGTTCATGGATGTTGATTAATGAAATCGTATAGAGTTAATTTGTGTATATTTTACAGTTCACTGATCCGTCCCTACCACTGGTCAGATCAAGTTATATAACTCTGGTTCATATTACCTTGCAGCTTGTCTCAGTAGTCTGGAAACATGAAAAGTTGTCTACCACATCTTCTATTGTGTATATTTCACAAATATTTCCAGTATTTATTATTCTATTTTTCGTGTGTAGGATATACTACTTGATGTATAAATTCTATGGTAAAACTAGAAACACTGACGAAAATTTATGTAGCATCATCAAGGATTTTTTTTTTTTTAAATAAATCCGTCGAAAACAACTGGTTTGGTGAATTTTGTTTTTATTTAATTCCCATACGCGTTTCGCCCTTGTGGTGTAGGGCATCTTCAGTGGCTGTAAAGTGTTTTTACATGTGTTGTTACAATAATTACATACAATATAACTCTTAATAAAAATGTATATTAACATCATATTAACATCATCAGGGAATTTACTCGAATTACAACAGCGCAGAAACAACACAGGCTGATGGATGGACCAGAGCTGCTTTGCGTCCGGAACACGCTGGGAAGATGTGGGAGAAAAGGCATGGACCCCAGACACAGTTCTCATCGCGACGAGGAAAGAAACAGCTTTTCTCACCCAAATGAGAGTGACCTTCCGATTATGTAAATATGTGACAAAGGAAACAAAGAGGAAAATATGAGGTGTTCTCGAATATCATGTTTAAACTAAAGCAGTCGTTGCTAAATTGCAGGAAAGTAATTTGCAAGCCTCTACGGCAGAAGCAAAATTCCGGGATATACGTTAATAGTGTCAACCCCACACAGCATGGCGATCAAACATGCATTAACTCTCTCCTAACTGTCCTAATTGTTGTGTCCAAGGTGAACATAATTCTATTTAATAATGGTGCCTTCTGAACCATTTATAATCCGTAATAATACGTCGTAAGAGTAAAACATTCTACATTCATTATGAACTATCCCACCGGTCGCAACTGCACATAAAATTCTGTTTATTTTTATTTTTACGTCTCGGTGACGTCGAGTTCATTAGAGCCGGGAGTGGATGAGTGTAAGGAACAGGAAGGAATTCTGCCTAGTCTTTATAAGTAATCATGCTAACATTTATCTGCAGTGATTTCGAGAAACCATGGAAAACATAAAGCCTAATGGCGGATAGGGATTTGAACTCATGTCCTCTCGAATGCCAGGCCTGAGAGTTATCACTCACCCACCAGCCTTGGAAGTATTTTAAGTGTTGAACTGAAAATGAAATAAATTTGATTCGTTCGCTAGGTTTCCTGTGGAACTTGTCGATGATAACCATGAACCAAACATAGGTAACCTATCTCTATAGAGGTTACCTTCAGTGTTCTCTAGGGACTCTAGGGACTCTGTCAGTACATTAACAAAGCAAATTCTTCAGTAACTTAATATTTGCTAGACAGTGAATAAAAGTGTGTGCGATTGTTACAGAAATTCCTGGCGTGTACTGATACGGCTGAGTCATAGATCATTTGTTCAGTTGCATCTTCATGCTGGTCCAAAGTTGCTGCTGTTGTCGTTACAGGTGTTTTATATGTTATCTCCTTAAAGTGTTAGCTACCACAGGCTTACCGTGGAATTAAATAAGTTGAAGATTATCTGCTATAATAACTGATTTGCAGACATTGCAAGAACAATTGAATTAACGTAATAAATCTCCTGCACGGCCATTTTGACTTAAACATTTACAAACTTGGATGACAGTGCAGTAGCTCAGACACACGTCCGAAATTTTCAACTTTCATGTATATTACTAATTTATCAAATTCGTTGGAGTAACTGACTTACTCTAGACAAAAGTAATTTAATAGTTAATTCCATAATGTATACTTGTAAGTTTCTGACGTAAACATCAACCTAATGGTAAGAGCGCGATAAGATTTGAAGAGCTGCCATCAAATAGATAAGGAAGGAACTTTATTAGCAGACATTTACAGACACAGAAGAGACAGTTTGCAAGAGTTGCTAGGCAGGATTCAGCGCTGCTACTTGCCTTGCTTGTTGTTCAGCATCTGGTTCACTGCATTCAGCACTGAGGTCGGGATCTGAAACAAAACATGCATCACATAGCAGAGGGAAGCATCATCCAACACATTCCTTCTTAATGATAAACTGCTAAACTAATTAGTTGTTTGAAATGAAATACAGTGACAGAGATAAAACTTGTGTGTTGCGAATACTTAATCATTTGTAATACCATGATCAGTCCAAAATTCATACTGAGGCGCTTTGAAATATTTCAGTTTTGGTGAAACTGTTTCAGGTAAAAAACCAAGTCACCTAAATATTAATAATGATCTAAAACAGACAATACGTAAGCAATACATGACACATGAAGCTAGTATTTTTATGGAACAATGGAGTCAAGTATAATTACGGCTACTATTAAGAGCAATCTAGCTGTATAGGTCAGCATGGAATGAAGGTAAATGCCAAGAAGAGTCAGCTTATTGGCACAATAAAAAACTAAAGGTTGTTTATGATTATAAGGTGAGGACAGAATTGATTGTTAAATGCTTGATGGTGGGTGAACAGTTAACGTTCTGGCCTCGCATTCTGGAGGACGCCGGTTCAAATCCAGATTTGGGTTTTCCATGGTTTCCCCAAATCACTCCAGGTGAATGCCGGGATGTTTTCTTCAAAAAGGCAATGGCAGAATTCCTTCCCGTTCCTTGTCCTCAGCCCATCTCGGCTCTAATGACCTTAGCCGTCGACGAGGCGTAAAGCCGTAATAAAAAAAAAATGCTTGAAGCGTAAATGTATTGGCTTAATATTTCACAATGAGCTCAGCTGGGCAGAGCACATTGGGCAAGTGGTAGGAACAGGTTGCAAAATCCTTCATTTATTAGATAGAGTGATTAAGGGATGTGCCACAGAAGTTAGGGACTTTGGTTACAAAACTTTGGTCACAACACTGGTTCAAGATGGCGGTGTAGTATGGGACTAATATTTTGGGTATCAAATACACGAGTGAAGAAAAGAACAGCTAGATTTGTTCGTGAAATTACTGCATTACCAAATCAGTAATTAATATGATAAAGTAGCTAGATTAGCAGTCATTTGAAATAGCGCGAAGATAGAGTTAGGAGTTCATAAGTCAAATGGTGGTGAGTCTTGTAAAAATATTGCTGGAATAATTAAGAGCACTGCATAGAAGGGAAATGAAGACCATGAGAACAAGCTGATCCTCGATTTCGTTCATAAGGGATTAGAACATTTTCTTTTATATAAATAATTTTCTCGGGTGACTAGCCGAGTTATATGAATGTTATAGTTACACGATATTTCGGCGCACTGAATCATCGACGCCATCTTCTGATTCAGTGCGCCGAAATATCGTGTAACTATAACATTCATATAACTCGGCTAGTCACCCGAGAAAATTATTTATATTTGCAACGCCGAGAAAAACTACGTAATTATGTAATTTTCTTTTATAGTTAGGGGTGTCAACGATTGGGATAAACTACCAAGGGAAGTTATTAATAATTTACCAAACACGCTGGAGGAAAAATTAAAATTGTATATGAGTGAGGGAATATATGATTATAGTAAAATAATTATAACAAGGAAACGGTAAATAGATGGCAAAGAAAATTGCAACCGGTGCAACCACTCCTTTGCTGCTAAAATCAGTTCAATTCGATCGAACGGAAATTTACGCAGGCACATTCTTCTTCAATATCAGCATTTTTATTCGACATTCTTTAACGTTTTCATACAATTTTTCAGCAGCGTCCTCGATGAGTAACTCCAAAAACTACATATAAATAAAACTTTCTCACTCCTTTACGCCAGAAATCAAGAGATATTTTATGATCATGTCCCTCTCTTTTTTCTCATTCTACCGCTAATTCTTACTATCCATGCAGGATTCATTAGCAACATATCCCTTACTACTACCCGTTTTAAACGCAGCCTATTTTCCACCCAACGCGCCTACTGTGGCATTTGGTTCAGTCAGTGGCCATTTTTAGAAACTAATCTACTTGTCCTCCTAATTTACGCTCTCCAAGACCTACGTGCTATACTAATTATCTGCATTCCGTTCTATCCCACCGTACAACGTGCCTGATCAACGTTTATAACACTGATTTTTGTTAACGTTTTGTGGAAGCCGGAAACATGTTGTAGAATGGCTGGCTAAATTTATCAGAATAACAACACTCCTAACTTAGATAATAATCTGCAGCATTTGCGAAAGTAAATAATAGTAACAGAAACTGTTCTCAATTGGCACATAAGCAAAAAAATTTAAAAAAGAAACAAGACAAAAACGCAGTATGTTGAATCAAACGTGAAAATTAATCAGTATTCAAAATAGAAAAGGCAGAGAAGAATGATAAATTTATTGTGCCTATGTTATTGGTACTGGAGTCTGTGTTTCGAGACACCGGGTACTCACATTGAAGATGCTATCGAAGATGGTGGGGCGGTTGCCGGCGACTACTGTGCCGCCTCCACCTGCTGATGCTGAGCTGGAGCTGCTGCTGGAGGAGCCCCCTGCGCCGGCGTACAGGCCGCCTCCGGAGGCCCCCGCCCCCGCTGCGCCGCCGCCGAGTCCCGCCGCAGCGCTCGGTCCTCCACTCCCGACTCCAGCCCCAGCGAACAGGCCGCCTCCGGCTCTGGAGTGGACGTTGGTGCCACCCCCTACCGCCCCTCCGGACAAGCCGGCAGCCGCGCTGGGTCCGCCGCCACCAACTCCCGCCCCCGCGAACAGACCACCACCTGCTGCGCCGCCTGAGGCAGAGCCGCCTCCCAGGCCGGCGGCGGCGCTGGGTCCTCCGGGGGTGCCGGCGCGGGCGAACAGGCCGCCCCCTGCGCCGCCCCCGGCCGCGCCTCCGCCCAGACCCGCAGAGGCGCTGTAGCCGCCAAACGACGCGGACACGCCTCCAGCTCCCAGGGACACGGAAGGGCCCTGCAGAGAACAGAGTGTGTCAAGGCGCCATCAGTACACTCGACGAGACAATAATAAAAAATGGCAGTTATTTGGGACAACCGACAGAAGTGAAAACTTAAAACTATTAATATCATACGTGCAACATGTAATAGTTATAGCTAAATGTTTACTATAGCCTGTTCAGTTAAGAGAGGCGGCTCAAGGTCAGTCTGCTCTATCCCCACTCCAATGCCTTTACCCCTACATTAGAAGGGGAAACAGTGCCCGCCTGCCTGCACTCAGTGGACTGCTGGAAGGGGTAGGCAACGGGAGGGGGTGGTGAGGTGAGGAGGGGGGCGAGGGAAACATGACCTTGAGCCGCCAATTGAGGATGAAAAGGGTATAAATAGCAATAATTCCGTGTGGAATGGCTGCGCTTTCCGCCCCTGTCTTAGCCGCCTTAACCTAACCCGGCAGTGCTACCAGGTACAAGGGATCTATAGATTAACGTGGAATCCGAACAACGGAAGCATTCTGGCGTACTTCACATTACACAGCAAGCTATGCCAGATGTGGAGGTCGGTTTGATGGTCTGTGAAAATACCCGCCAGGACAGAGGATCGAGCCGAGAACCTTTCGTTCGCCAGTCAGACACCAAAAGCAACTGAACCACCAGGCCGCCCCAGATATAGGCTACTATTAGCATTAACATGTCCATAATGTGAACTCATAATATTTTACCAATTCAAAAATCGAACTTTTCACTTCAAAAACTAAAAATCTGTCATGTAATCAAATACAACTCCTAAAATACATATCATCGCGCGATTTGAACCTACGACCCGAAAAGAGAACTTTCGAAAGTAAGCTCCCTAACCACTGAGCTACCAGACCGCCTTGTTTAGAAGTATATGTGTGCTAACTACTATCAAAGTCGGATAAAAACTGTGGGTTTGTATCAAAAAAATTATAGAAATTATGGTGAGGGTGGAAAGGAGGATATGGTTTAGGTTTCTGTAAATCAAACTTCAACAGTGTTTTTCTATTATTTTGTTTTAAAGTATACGTATGCATAATTCCATTAAAATCCGATAAAAACTGTGTGGTTGTATAAAGATTTTGCGCATATCATACGCGCAACAGGTGGCCGTGATCTGACGCGAGCAACAAGTGGCTTCCAGCGATCTCATAGATTCATCCCCGCCCAACATCGCGGAACGCGACTACAGAAGTTTTCACTTCCAAAAAGCGAGTAGTTCTTTTTCTCCTCAACCGTTATGTTGTTGGGTACGTTTTTCTTGAGAAATGTAAACTGTGGTAGTTCCCTACTGCTTTCAACAACGATGGAAGTATTTTTACTCATTCGTCGGATTGTGTGGAACTCTGTTGTTTGCGTACGTTCAGTGAATGTGTTGTTTGTGTTGTGATGAACGAAAGATTGAATAATGGAGATTACGAAACTCGGATGCCAGCACATTCAGTTACTTTGAAGTTTTTGTGGAGCATCTTTGATGTTGGTGATCATTTCTAGTTTTTCAAAGGATACTAGTCAATCCGCGTGGCCAACAATTTCTTTGGACAATGGTTCTTAAGCCATTTGATAGGATGACGATATAGTCGGCAAAAGCCAAAGCTTCTATTGTGATCCTTTTAGTTTTAGTTCCCATTCCCAACAGACCTCAGATCTTCAGAACTAAGATAAGGGGAGCCTCGTTCGCCAGGTCCGTATGGTCTTTTAGAGAACGCAGCTGAAAAAAATATGTATTTTCAACTCATATTCGACAAAGTTGATTTTCTGTATCCTTAGAACCCACTCTATTGTTGACAATTTGAGTTTCATTATTTTCCTTTTAGTGTCAAGTACCCTATTGTTGGGTGTCTCTATTTCGTTACAAGTGAATTTGAGGAATATAACAGAGTATTACACTCATTGCCTCTGATGAGTTGCCGCTAGAGGATATCCATAAATTACGTGAGGTGTTTTTCCGGATTTCTGGACCCCCCCTTCCCCCTCTGGTGAGATTTCGTGAGACCTGGCCGGACCCCCCCCCTCTGGTGAGACTCGTCCATGAGAAACACCCCCCCCCCCCTAGTAATCGCCCTCGAAACTTTTGAAGACCTTTTTTTTTAGGTCTCACCCTTCAAAATCCGGTCACAACCGCACTTTTAGGCGAAATACATCCCTAAAATCGACATTCAAGCTATTTGTAGTCTTTTTTTTTTAGTTCCACAGTACAAAATTTCTTTCCCAAAACCTCACGTGAGATTTCCGTAGCCACATCCCCCCCCCCCCTTGTTGAGATTGTGCCGGACCCACCCCCCCCCCCCCTATTTCACCTGGATGGCCCCCTATGGCTCAGGCAGTCCAACCGTTAGATCAAACCTGCCGTTTCTTTTTTAAACAGCTGGACAGAACAACGAGTCATTTTGTAATTATGAACGTCACTGATACCCTAAAGCTACACAACTGCTCACATTATCATTATTTTTTATTTGATTACGTGTAGGTACATAAATTTTGCAAAATCGCCTTTTTGATTGCTCCCACCAACAGAATTTTTCGCATCGAGCTATAATTTCTGCAAGTGCCTCTAATTAAATAACCAGTGTAGTGGATTTTTCCTCGCTCACGCTGTTGGGATTTTCCGGAATGTAAAAACCCGCAATGGTGGGCTGAGTACTTGGGACCGGTCTGCGCTGGATAATCCAGTTCTCCAGACCCGGTTGGGAGCTGTTTTGTTTCCTCCAGTTGTCCTTCGCCTCCAACTAGTTTCCAATTCGGTAGTAACACTGCCAATCAGCATCGTGTGTATGATCAACCACTGGTGTTGACAACTGTGGTATCACGTTGCTTGGAGACTTTGCGAATCATCAAATATGGGAAAGGACTGTTAGAAATAGATAGTATAAGGTTTTCAAATAACTTCCTGTCAATAACGATGAAGATCAGAGGAGGAAAACTATATTAGTAGCAGCGAGTAGGCTTTTGCTTGGATCGCAAGAAGTAGGCCTACTCTATGACACACTATGGTTTGGATTCCTTAATGAAGTATAGGCCCTCTTCTTCCTGTAGATTTATAAATCCAAGATCCGCGACAGTACGAATCTTGGTAGCTTACCGAATGTTCCGACCAGTAACGCCAAAGCATTTGCTTTCTACTTTCATTTTGACAGAACTGAATACCAGATAGAGGCGGGTATGAAGGGTAATGATCCTCTTTGACTTTAATGTCTTTTTTTATTATGGCTTTACACCTTGTCAATGTCGACATCACTAGAGAAGGGAAAGTACTTGAGGCAAGTAGTGGAAAGGAATTCGGTCATTGCATTTCAAGAAACCGCCCTGGAATTCGCCTGGAGTGAATTCGGAAAACCATCGAAGAACGATTTGAATGACCGTGCGGGGATTTGAACCCACGTCATTACGGTGCTGCGCCCGCCTGCTATGTTGTCCTGCAGTTTTTCAATTTCTGCCACGCTGTCCCTGACTTGTTCCAAAATTTGTTTCGTCTTATCCTTCAACTTCTTTTTTGTTTGCTGTTATCAGTCTCTCGACTGGTGTGATGTAATCCTCCATTCATACGTATTTTGTGCTAAGCTCGTCATCTCTATATACGCCTTACACCCAATGTCATCCATTATCTGCTTCATATATTCTAATCTCTGTCTTCCCCTGCAGTTCCTACTTTCGACTGTTCCCTCTACTAACAAATGAACAAATCCTGCATGTCTCAAAATATGACCTACCATCCTGTCTCTTCTTTCTATTAGACTCTTCCACAAAATTCTTTCCACGCCCATCATTTCCAAAACTCGTTCGTTTCGTACTTTATCCGTCCACTTAATTTTCAGCATCCTTCTGTAGCACCACATTTCAAATGCTTCAGTTTTCTTTCTTTCAGGTATTCCATGCTTCGCTGCTCCACACATAGAGCGTTAAAAAGTTCTTTGTGAATCCTAGATTAATATTTGAAACTAAAAAATTTCTCTTTTTCACGAAGGCTCTTTTCGCGACTGTTATTTTTCTTTTAACGTCATTTCTGCTTCAGCCATCAGTTGTAATCAATTGTAAGTAGCAACATTGACTTAGCTCGGCTATCGCATCCGACACTAATTTTATTTTTAATATACTAGTAATGGTATCTTTTCTGCTACATTTCCTCACTTTTATCTTACTTTGGTTTAAATTTAGTCAAAAATCTTCCTTCAGTATTTTGTTCATGATATTCAATAACTTCTCAATATCCTCAACCTGTTCTGCTAACAAATAGTAGCATACTGATTTTTTCTCCTTGAACATTTATGTCACATTCAAATCTCTTTTTCATTTCCTTTATTGCTTCTTCTACATACATGTTGAATATTAATGGGGATTAACTACAACCTTGTCTCACCCCCTTTCTAAGTGATACGTATCTCTCATGATTCTCCGTTTTTATTTTAGGTTCCTTCAACTACGAGCAGAAAAATCTCATCCTTGCTTTCTTAATCCCATTCATGAAGTACGAAGACAATACAGTAATGGAGAAGTCTAATTTCTGGACATGGTGAGCTTATAGAATAGGATGCGCGTGTCTACAGGCATTACCGTGTAATATCGGCTTTCATCAAGGATGAAGCACCTACGGAGACAGATCCGGCGGCAGAAGGCCCTTAGCGTGTCTTGTATGACTGTTATGAGCCTCCGTATTGGTGTCGCAGCACTGACCCGTAGACAGGAAGCAGAGCTGTGTAGTTAGCACTGCGCAACCCCGGACATTCCCGCCTCCGTCGTTACCTGTAACCACTCGTTACTCGCTAATGTGGGAATAATGCAGACGAATTATCAGCATTCAAGCCTAAGCACTTCTGACGGCGGTAATTACAGTCACTCGCAATTAACACAAGAATTTAACTGTATGTCTGTTCTACTAGAAAACTTTACTGCTTTCGGATAGCAGGTCTTCAGAATTATTCAGTTGAGGAACAAGTGCTCTTATAAATAACTTTGTAAAGCTAAATTATGCAATTTCCAAATGTAATCTTAATTTTTGAATATACCAAAGTGTTTTAATTATATATTTTCTATTTCTTGTATTGTAAATGAGAAGTAAATGGTAGAATAAAAACTAGAATGCATTTAAAAAAAATTTAAGCTTTCGCCATGTCGGAAACGTTTGTGAAATGTAGAGCGTTGAAGTGGTTCTCCATGTGCACGTAATATCTGAGACTTGCAACTGATTGGAAGTACCTTTCAGGTGCTTAGAAGTCTAAATATCTGAAACAGTTATTTGTGTTCCTTTCTCCCCTCCTTTTTTTATACCAGTTTTATGTCGAAAGGCCCTCTACTGTCGACCATTACAACTGACGATGATCTAAGAAGAAATATAATGTCACTGTTTATAAACAAATCATATTTATCTTGATTAAATTTTTGCTTCATTTTATTCCTTAACTTTATTGGAAGCACAAACAGGTGATCATTTCAATATTCGTTCAATTCATTATCAAAAAATCTTTATTTGGGTTGACAGAAGTACCATATATTATCCAGATTGTTTTAGACGCAAAAGTAATTAAGTATTTCCAAATTCCTAAACCATGATAAATAATTAAAGTAAAGTATTAAGGTGAGATTCGAAAAGTTGATAGCTCAAAATAAGAGGCCTCTGAAAATCTAGCGTTTATAATTAAAAACTTTGAAGATTTAAGATCAGTTCTTGGGAGGAAGACCAGAGGTATTGAACTCCTAAACTAGATCGAGGAAAGTAAGGTCAAATTTGTCGATACTGATTAAGGAAAAATCAGATGTAAATTCTGAAAGTATAGGAGAAATAATGAGAGCAGCTCGGGGCAAAGCTACAGCTGACATTCAAAGAAATAACGAACATTTGGAATGTGTTCCAAATGAACTGAATACAGATAATATACAGATAGGAGAAGGGAGGGAATGTATGACCTCAAGTACACCCGGCCAAATGTGTTTTGACCGAGAGTTTGAAAGGTTACGGAAAGACCTACAGATTTTACGCAGAGCCTATCAGAGTAATGAAAGCTGTAGTGCAAGAGAGAATAAGAGTCAAATGGTTTGGGAACGAGAAATAATTTCGTTAAGTATCATAAGCAAAAATTTAAAATTTAAAAACATTGTCTTGGAGTCATCCGAATATTTTAAGTTGTAAAGAGGTCATAATCTTTATACAATCAGTGAAACTCGGGGCACTGGAACACTTCAGTTTACTGTATCGTCACTTAGAGGCCACGATAACAGTTAAAACTTCATCTGTTATTACAAAACTTCTCCTTTGTTTAGTACGACTGATACCGAGTGTTGGTTTGTTGTTCTTCCGATTCATGAGGATGGGAAATTGTTGTAAAATAGAACGCTATTTTTTTGGAATCTTTGAGGAATTGGAACTGTTTTCTAAATCTCATGAACGTGAGAAATGATGTGTGGGTCAAGAGATGTTCTGTTTATAGGAAAGTCAATAAGGGTACGCAAAGGAGGTACGATTGGGTCATAAAACCTATTAACAATGTGAATCGTAGGTTTGTTCACAAATTATTTTTGTTTGAAGATTTGTTCGCTTAAGTCGAACACGAAATTTTTAAATGATTTTTGGAAGCATAAACTGATAAATGTTTCTGAAAGCATTAAAGCAGTTATGGATGTAAGATTTTATACTTCGTAGTTTCCCAAAAGCGTTGCTACCTCTAGCGGTTGTAAAGATTTTTTTTTTTTTAGATTGCCTATATATGGTTTAGTTCACAAAGCATATTACAGCTCAATATAACATCTCTGTATAAAGTGGTTGTTATTTTGTCATAGTTTCGTTTGCTAACAAACAGCCAGTCAAAAACTCAGTGGCCGTTACTCAACTGTTTCTGTGTTCTTGAACTGTCTTTCATTACTGTACACAAAACCAATTTTAAATTATTAATGTCTACTTCTTGAAACAAGACAACTGTATACTGGAGGGCGCACAAATGAACAAATGTAAGCTGAAAAAAGGTAATGCTTCAGTAATTCTATCGGAAACGGTATTATGCGTTGTAGGTGCGTGACTACAAAAGGCTTTATCTGGGATAGACTGATTACCTAGGAAAATGGTCAGAATATGTTTTAAACACACCGGATTTAACATTTTATGTACATTTTTAGTAATAGTGATTTGTATGTGATGCTGTAATACAAGGTAAAATAATATTAGAGGCAATGACCCTTTGTAAAACTTTACCAACATAACATATTTCAAATGCCATAAGAAAAATCCATTGAAGTATTTATAGTAGTTAAAACAAAAACTTAATTATTAAATGTAAAGTTATTCTCGAAAAAAATTCTTTAAACATTGTAGAACTTACATCTAACTAAAAGAACTGGAGAAAACAATTTACAAAATATGCTCCGAAATAAAGGCCATTTTTTCAGTCTACAAATATTTCCACGGTACATAATAATAAATAAAGCTACACGTTCATCTAGAACAGGGGTCTCCAAACTTTTCAGCCTTAGGGCCATACTGATTACTCCAGTAAGTTCCGAGGGCCAAAACCAACATAAAATGAGAAAACTTCAGTAAACTAAACTTAATTTGCTAGGGGGCGTCCGTAAATTACAAAATTACAGTAGAGCTAAAAAAAAAAAAAAAAAAGTCTACAATTCGCCTAGCTCTCCGCGGGCCGGACAAAATCTGTCCGCGGGCCGGATGTGGCCCGCGGGCCGTAGTTTGGAGACCCCTGATCTAGAACATAAAATGTTGGAAGTTGTACAATATTCCTTACCCCAGGGATGCCAATGACTGCGGCATTAATGTCGGTCGCCACCGCCAGGAGCAGCACCATCGCGGCCCCTCTCAAGATTGCTGCCGTCATGTTTAGTCTCTGGAATGAAATATGACGGTGAAATGAGCTGCCTGTTGCAACAAGCAATCACCATTCCATCTGTCAGTGGCTCAACATACTGCCAGTCATTAAAAAGATGGTATACCTAAGCTACTGAAAAAAAAGTTAAAGTTTAAAAATTACTGTTGGTAGTTCGAGGTTCCTAACTAAAATTGAGGTTCGCTACAATTTATAATCGCTTAGTAGTTATGTAACATGGATTTCGGGAATGGTAACGCTCTGGCCTAGCATTCGGGAGGACATGGGTTCGAATTCCCGTCCAGCCATCCAGATTTGGGTTTTGGATGGTTTTCCGAAATCATTCCAGGCGAATGCAGGGATCCTTCCTTCAAAAGGCCATGGCTGAATTCCTTCCCGTTCCTTGTCCCCAATCCCATCCCGCCTCTAATATCCTCGACGTCAACGAGGCGTATAGCCTTAAGTAAATATATATATATATATATTTAAAAAAAATATTTACAGCTTTTATGCGTGGACTTTAGGAAGTTACAAGAGAAATAACATTAATAATCCACTTCTTGCTGCTCAGTTTTTAGTGCATTAGTTAGTGTGTGACTCTTGATTCAGTCTCTTTAATTAAACTGAAACCTTTACGTTTAGACTGAAGAGCAAGTGGTAAACGGACATTGCTGATAATTACGGGGACCGTTTCTGACAGAGTACTAATTCCGAGATTAAATCACTGCCCACATTTGCCGAAAGGTTGAAAGTGCGTTACAGTTTTTTGAGTACATTCTATAAACATATATTTGTAATTGCACATTACAATTTTTTTGTATATTAAAGTTTTTTTTATCAGGCACAGTTTTTTAGTAATGGGAATTTTAATTTTTAAACTCTTTTTATTTACCGAAATGCTTTAAACTGTAATCATTCTGAAAGCTATTGAAAACATATTTTAATGAATAGATTAACTACTAAATACATTGACCATTGTACATACATTTTAAAAAAAATGAAACATCAGCCAAAAATGAATATTTTCTTACTATCGATACTCTTATTTCTTCTTTTTATAGTGAATACCTTTGCAGCCCCCAATAATATTCCAGCAAGAAGTCAGGCATCCACTTCACTTCGTACAGTGTTCTAAATTAATAATATTCTTATGGAAACTTTCATCACTGCAGCTTTCCGAGAAGTAGTCCATAAGAAATTGCAGAAAGTACACCTTCAGAGACGTGTTGCATCCTAATTTTTGTATATGCAGCAATTGTCTAATATACCAAATCTTTATAGTTATGAGCTCTTACATTTTTCCAGAAAATTGAAGCTGACATTCTTGAATCATATCCATGCTCGTTTTTCTTCTGCCATCAGGGTTTCTTCAAAATTTGGATCTTTTTGAATTTATCTATTCTGGGGGCTAACACACTTGTATTTAATTCTGCTGATGAAGAAGAGGAAATTTAAGAGGTACATAAATCCTCGTCCAGTTATCCGTGGCCCGAACAAATTGCTTCATTAAACCTAATTTGACGTGGAGGAAGAAGCATATCTTCACTAGTTAGCAGTTTCTTAGGCTGACAATTTTTGTTATCTCCAAGTTTCCATTTTCGAAGAGGCAAACCCGTTTTATATATATATATACAGTATATATATATATATAAACGGGAATTTTTGTCATGACTCTACCACTTTCATATGAAACATCCATATTTGGTGTAACCTTGTTGCATACCCAATGTTGTGTGAATAATCTTCCATTTATGTTCATTGTATTTATTACAGGTGAGCATATATTCCAAAATTTTATATGACTTACTCATACTAGCATAGGCAACTGAGACAGAAGAAATTACGTTCCGATTGTGGAGTATAACGGTCTTTAAAATCATTTTGGATGCATCTACAAAAAGTTTTCAGAAATGTGTGATCATTCTAACACAAACCCAGTTATCATTAATCTCTATCAATGACTTGAAAATTACAAAATCTAGGAGAAGTACATAAAAAGGTACTTACATTTACATATGAAAACAAGTCAAATGAAGAAGTTGATGTTACCCTTTTTTTTGTAAATTTCTCTTTGTACAGAAAAAAACTTATCTGGAAGTTAAAATATACATATTTTCATAAACCTAAAAAAATTTGGCTATGGGTAATTTCTGATTGGAATTCCCCATGAAAAAATGGCGTAAAAACACATATTCCCATATCGGTAGATTATTCTGTGTCGATCAGTTGAATCTGTACATTCAGGATTTTTTCAAATATGTTTGGGTCACTGTCAATGACCCACAGAAAAGAAATAATTTTTTAATATATAAAAAAATGTTTATCTGTTTGGCTGATCAAGGTTCACACAAAACCTACTGGTCCGATTTTGATGTGGTTTTTAATAATGTACAGCCCTGATAAAATAGGGTGTTTTAATTTTGTCATAAATTCAATAAACTGAGAAATTTATGATAACAGTCTCTCAACAAGTATTTTTTTAAGGTATCTCATGCAAAACATGATTGTTTGGATTTTGAAGGACACAATATGATGTCCTGGTGTTAAAATAAGTTTTGTTTCATTTAGATGTGAAGTCCGAAAACTGAGGAATTTAAAATGTGTCTATAAATTAGTATCCTTTTTTAATTGAAAACAGTTCACATAGAAACTACTGTTCAAATTTATTTTTCTTCTTGCATTTGAAATGTTTGTAGTTAGATAGATAGATATGTTCACTTTGATCCCATGTAAGAATAATCCCGGGGATGTGGAACGGCACATACACTTATTAATATTGTCAATTATATTGCTATATAATTGACAATATTATTATACATTGATAATATTATTATATATTGATAACAAGTTAGCTACAACCCATTAGTATAATCATTATCCCCTGTAATCTACAAATACAATCCAGAGGTAATTACTACTTATTATGTGGAAAAGTGTTTACACTTGTTACATCTAATAACCAGTTATTTTCTTACCAACTAGTTACCATTATAAGTTTCACTGTAATATACAACTACTTATTGTATCATGTTAGTTACTATTTATGTTGAACAGTACACACACTTATTAACAATATCAATTATATTACCAAAAACTCGTAAGCAGTCAATTACTTAAAAATCTGTTAGCATGATAATTTTTCACATCAATATTTGAGTGCATGCTATCCCATATTAGTAACTATATATGAGTGAATTTTGTGAATAGTGTAATTACTTCATTTGTCAAAAGTTTCAATAGTAAGAAAAACCGTATATCATTTTAGTAGTTGTGGACAGCTTTGTCACCTTTCCTTTCCATACACCATATATACTATTTTATCAGTCATTCTTAGTTACCAAATTCAAAGAAGAAAATTCTTTCATAGAGTAAAATGAATTCTGAAGCAGAAAGTCTTTCAGTTTGGACTTAAAGTAGTTGGGTTTTCGTAGATAACATTTAATTTCTGTTGTCAGACATTTAATAACGAAGCTCCAGTAAATTTGATCCCTTTCTGTAATCCTTGTGAATATTATATTTATTCCAAGTATTATGGCTATGCATATCAGCATTAAGATTGAAGTGTTAAGGATTTTCTACTAAAATGATAGTACGGAGTATACATACTGTGCTGGCATTGACAGTACACCTAGGTTTTCAAATATATTTCTGCACGACGTCTGTGGGCTTGCTCCACAAATAGTTCTTTTGCAATTTAAATACCCTCAGTGCTTGTGACGAAGTTCCCCAGAATGAGTAGCCATAAGTGAGCAGGGAGTGAAAATACGCAAACCAAACTAACTTTCTGGTTTCTATATTAGCTATTCTAGATATTACCCTCAGTGAAAATATTGCAGAATTCAGTTTTTTAAGAAGTGGTTGAATATGTTGCTTCCAGTTCAATTTTGTATCTATATATACACCCAGGAATTATGTGAAACTGCTTTGATTAATTGCTTTTCCTTCTGATATCACATTATAGCTGAACGAATGTAAGCTTTCTCGGTGTGTCAGTTGTATAAAATCTTCTAAGGCTTTCCACCGAGGTAGCGCTGACATTATAGCTGTCTGTTGTTTTATTTTTTGTAACAAGCTGAAGTACAAGTATTAGTTTGTTAGCATTAAACCACCTGTTAATTTTCTCTATAGCATCATTTGCTGTGTTTTCGAGGTTTTTTACTGATTGGTCTTTCAACGATATGCTAGTATCATCTGCAAAGAGCACCATGTATTCATTATCACCTAGTATATGTGGGAGATCATTTACATAGATTAAGAACAGCAGAGGGACAAGAATTGAACCCTGAGGCACACCACATTTAACTATACCCCATTCTGAATTTACAACATCTCCTGTATTAGCGTCTTTCAGTGGTACAGACTGCTTTCTATTTTCCAAGTATGATTTAAACCAAAGTCCTGGGTTACCACTAACTCCATAGCGGTCTAATTTACCTAGGAGAATCTCATGATCAACACAGTCAGAAGCCTTAGCAAGATCACAGAATATACCTCGGGAATTTAATTTTTTATGCATTGATTCCAGTATGTTGTTTACAAAAACAAATTTGCTGAATCTGTTGAAATACCTTGCCTAAAACCAAACTGTACTTTACTGAGTAGGTCATTCTTTCGAAGATGTGCATACACCCTTCTATACATTGCTTTTCCAAATTTTTTTGTAAATGCTGATAGAAGTGATATGGGTCTGTAATTCTCAAAATCTGTGGTATCACCCTTTTTATAAAGTGTTTTGATTATTGACGTCTTGAGTGAGCCAGAAAAGATACCTTCTTCGAAAGAACTATTACAAATATGACTAATAACTCTACTAATGCGGGTGTTACATTGTTTCACTACATGGATTGAGACCCCATGATAACCAAATGACTTTTTATTTTTGAGGGATTTAATCATTTTTTCAATTTCATTTTGACTTGTGGGAAATAGAGACATAGATGCTGTTTTTGGTGACAAGGATTTAAGAATTGTTATAGCATACATATTCCAAAAATATTTTCCTTTTATTTTATCAGCAACTGTTAAGAAGTAGCTGTTAAAAACACTTCTTACATAAGAGGGGGTCATTTACAAGTTTATCGTTAATGCTTAAAGATATTGGCTTATGTTCAAGGGGTGATACAGTTGTTTCTCTTTTAATAATGTTCCAAACACTTTTTATTATATGTATTGGTATTCATACATACAGCATTGTATTGTAATTATCCTTCATTTCCGCTGCCATTGTTATCTATGACTTAATCATTATTGTCTCTAAATTAACAGTCCACTTGAACAAAGTTGTGGGCAATAGCTAGTATCCAGAATTTTTTCCTGTGATCTGAGATAGTCTCCCAACTTCTTGTTCTCAAAGATTGTTTTTCGCCACTTTTTCAATTAATTTCTTGATTCTTAATATGCATTTCGTTACTACCTAGTTATGCCAGTCTCTCAGCTCTGAGTATATTCACACACTATTGTTTGGCACTTATACCAGACTTTACTGCCAACAATATAGAATACAGTAACTTTCGTGTTGCATTATGTCTAAGGTAAATTTCTTTTTGATTTTTTCCCCTTCGTTCCTTCCTATCTTGCGCCAGCCTATACATTTCAACACACAACTTACAACAATTATCAGTTATCTGCTTCATATATTCTAATCTTTGTCTTTCAAGTGCTTCAATTTTCCTTTTTTTCTGGTATTCCTAAAGTCCATGCTTCGCTACCATAAAATTCTGTGCTCCACACAAAGCGTTATGAAGAGTTCTTTCTGAGTTTTCGATCAATATTTGAAAATAAAAGATTTCTCATTTTCATTAAAACTCTTTTCGCTAGTGCTATTCTGCTTCTGATATCATTCCTGCTTCGGCCATCAATTCTAATTTTACTTCCTAAATATCAGAATTCATTTAATTCCCTGTCCAATCCTATCCTATTTTTATATTTAATCTACTATTACTGCTATCATTTCTACTACATTTCGTCACTTTTGTCTTACTTTGGTTTTTATTTAGTCCAGAATCTTCCTATAGTATTTTGTTCATGACATTCAGTAATTTTCTCAATATTCTCAGGCTGTTCTGCTAATAGGAAAATTTCATTGGCAAATCGTAGTATGATGATGTTTTCTCTTTAACATTTATGCCCCTTTAAAATCTTCATTGTACTTCGTTTACTGCTTTGTCAACATACAAATTGTCTATTAAAGGAGATAGATTACTACATTTCCTCACACTCTTTTTAACTGATGCATGTCTCTCATGATTCTCTACTTTTTTTTATTCTTATATCTCTAAATGATTATAATTTCTAGCTCCGTTTTCTGGTACATATAAATCATAACTGAAAAGCTACTTTCGCAGATTTTAATGTGGACGATGAATTCTCATATTTTGAAAACAAGTTCCAAATTGGTGCTGCAGTTTTTGCGTGATATCATTTTGAACTTGAGACACTTGCAGATCGCTTATAGATTTATATTAGTATACATGGTGTGCGACAGACAATGCCATTGTGTTATGATTTACATAAATGAAACATAACAAAACGTTACATGTGATACGCATTAAATGATTGGTGAGCATATGTTTTTTCGTTGGTGGAAAGAGTATACCATTACAGCCAGTAATTATATTGCCAACAGGACAAAGGCAGTAAGCATTCAAGGGAAATGTAGATACGTTTATGAGCCACGTCATGGTACAGTCACAGCAATTGCTTTTTTCTGATTGAAATTCCGCTGACATCATACTAGAACGTCATTATTTCAAGAAATACTTTACGGGATAGCGATACTAACTTACGAAGGTTTTGGAAGATGATAAATCGAAATCACCTTCTTAACATATGAAAATAAATTAAATAATTTTAAGATTTTTTTTAAAAAATGATTAAAATGATAATATCTTGGATAGTGAATCGAAATGGTTCTGTGGATGATCTCTGGTTATGAACGACAGAGAGCACAAAAGAATCATTGGTGATTCATTATTGGCAGCGGAGGGTTGGAAAAATTCGACGAAGAGAATAAAAAAATCTATTTATAAAAGAACAATATTGAATAAAAGGGTAGGAATACAGATTTGTAATGAATATATTAATAATAATAATAATAATAATTGATAAAATTGCGATGGAGCACCCGCTCCGGTGGCAATCTCCCTACACACACCTCTTTCTCCTTTCCTCTTCAAACCTACTTTAGCCCTCAACCAATTTTTACTTTAAATTCATTCAGTGTTTCCGATAAATTATTCATCACTTCTCTTGGCAATTTATTCCAGTCCCTCTCTCCCTTTCCTATGAAAGAAAATTTTCCCACACCCTTATGCCTTAAATCAAATGCCAGCTTGTGATAATGGTCAACCTTACCCTTCCAAGCACATCTCTTAATTTTCCCACTAATATCTTTCCTTGCTTCATCACCAGTATAGGTTTTGTACACTCCCATAACTCTATTCGTCCTCCTTCTATCCTCCAATGAATCCCACGCCAGCTCCTTTATGATATTAGTTACCAATTGTGTTCTGCGGTAATTTCCAAAGACAATTCTGGCAGTCCTCCTCTGCACCCCCTCCAATTCCTGTATTTGATACCCAAATTATGGGGTTCCCAACTACACCAGCATTTTCCATCAGTGGTCTGACCAAAGTTTTGTACCCCAATTCCCTTACTTCTCTAGTGCATCCCATCATCACTCTTTCCAACAGGTGAAGTATTTTGAACCCTTTCCCTATTACCTGTTCAATGTGTCCTGCCCAGTTGAGTCTGGTATCAAATGTTATGCCAAGGTATTTACATTTCGAGTTCAATAAGTAGCTCCTTTTCCACTTTATAATCATATGCTGGTAATATTTTTAGAATTTATGAAAGTATTTAAATGATCAATAATTGTGACCAAGTTTAGAAAGATACTGAAAGGCCCCGAGTGGAGAATAAAGCTATGTTAGTTTTAAACAGAGGAGTGCATTTAAACTATATAGAAATAAATAAATTAGAAATGGCTATTAACGTACTAATTCGTTATAAATGGTGATATTATACTTGTTAAGAAAAATGTATTTTTGTGATAATTAGTTTTAATTTCAGAGGAAGCAGTGCGAGAAGACAGACAGGAAGTACGTAATTGCGATGTAAGCGCAACGAAACTAGGAGCATAAAAATAAAGAAAACTATCGCGAGTAAAGCGGAACAGCACAACTTGCCGAGTTGCACAATCGACTCACTATCGCTCTTCCCTGTAGAGTGTCGTAATGGTGTGTGGCTTGGTTCTGCCGCTGATGTATTTTCCTCATTATCATGATTCAGCCTACTGAATGAGTTGCCTGGGGCATCATTATGTTGACACGCTCGAGGAAGCGGTGAACCGACCAACAGCTGACGCACTGCTGGGCAGAGGTTACACACACGTCATTCAATGCCTCATCCAGACTACCTCTCGGTCACTAAGGAGCATGTCAGGATCATTAGATGAGGTATCGTGTCTCCTGCGGTTTACAGAATACATCATTTCATCTCCGCATCAAACACACCGTAGCATTTCCTTAAGCACTACGATAAATTCGTCATCGAAGAACTTGGTCCGCGCAGGGCAGAACACAAATGAAAAGGAAAATATATGCTTTACTGTTACAGTATGAGGAGTATATGACCGTTTTTGCCAAAGCTTTTGGGTTTGGAAAAAGATACCTATGTAGGTACTTCGTATATTAGACCAATGCAAACCAAAATTACCAGATAACAACAATTATCAGCAGCCTCATCATCAGATGGAACGATATACCCCAGTTAGCTGATTTGTTATTGCTTGTTCTTGTATTACTTGTATACTAATGGTCAACATTAGTTGATTACTAAAGGTAAGAAGCGTGTAGTATACACATTTATGAGCAATTACCATGTTTTTCTGTGCTATTACTGCTGATTAAGTCGCATTACACTACTTCAGTTTCATTTAAGGAATCACAATGTAATCCAAACTCTGTTCATACGTTCTGTTTCTCTTCAGCATTAGCATAGAATCAGGAATATTGTTATATTTTTTTTTATCTGAGCAGTTTTTATAGTGCGCGTGTTTGAATCTTCCGTGATTTATAAAAGTATTTGGATAAATTCTGAGGTACTGACACCTCCACACGGCTTGATAATTGTTAATTACGACCTCTAAATTTATATTTGATAGATAAAGTGGTTAAAAATATTTATCACGTACTTACTAATGGCGAAACTGTAATGTTAATTAAATCATTGGAACAAAAACGTTAGCGAGTTTAAAAAATATGTTTATAATACTAGCTATTAACCAAGTCTTCGCATGCGTCGACTTAGTTTTTTCTTCTTCTTTTTTCCCCCCTAGAATTGGGTATAGGAAGCTATAAGTTTCCCAAGGGACTACATGGCAGGGAAGTCATCACAATTCTACCATTGAAATTGTCTCATGGCGGAAACCAATTTGCAAGAATATAAAAATAACAACAAACTAAGGGGGAGGGGAAATATTAAATGCGGGAGACTACCTAACACAGTTCCTTTAGCTGATTTTTGTTTGTGGTTTAAAATTATGTCACTTCCTGAGGACATCTTATGTCGATACCTTTTTTTACGCAACATTTTTTGCCGTCCTTTGCTAAGATATTTTGTCTTTGGTAGTTGGAAATCGTGAGCTCGCCAAATATAACTGCCCATAGGGAAAACACGTCTATTCTAAGTGCACCCCTGCTACTTTCAGTGTCTGTCCGCGGTGTTCAGTGATAGTCATCGCATGCAGCACTAATCTGCATTTACACTATGTAATAAGTTGTGTCTGTGGATGAAATCTATCTACCGATCACACAAAACCTAACTGCGAGAGAAATAAAGACTGAGTGACCGATATAACATTACAGAGACTTACGCTTCCCGTCTGTCTGTCACCATTCGGATAATTTTCAAAATTTCGTAATGAAATGTGTTATTTACCCCAAAAAGTACCCTATTTTCTTCCTAATGATACACAGTAATTCGTTGTCAAGTTTAATCAAGGTCGGTTTAGCTGTTTATTCGTGAAAACATAAAAAACAGACACAGATACTTTTGCTTTTATAATGTTAGTGTAGTAGGTTCTATTATAAAGCAACCGCTAGTTATATTATTTTTTAATTTTATTCCAAGAATCGCAAAATTGAATGAAACAATAAATCTTGAAATGAACCAATCGCAAACACACACACATTTCTAATAGAATTCAAACACCTCACATTTCTTCAGAATGTTCGAATTTTCATTACTACCCGCGGCGTAGAAAAGAACTACTAATACAAAAATAGACGACGCTAGAGAATTTAGAAATTCCAAAATGTGAACTGAAATTCATTTGATACCTGTAGTCATACATTTATGTTTTAATTTTTTTTTAATTTTAATTAAATTGGAATGGAGCGCACGCTCCGGTAGCAATTTCCCTAAACACCCATCTTCCCCTTTTCTTGCACCATCCTACATTTGCTCTCTATAAATTTTAACTTTAAATTCTTTCAACGTGTTTGGTAAATTATTCATCATTTCCCTTGGTAACTTATTCCAATTCCTGACAACCTTACCTAAAAAAGAGAATCTTCCCACACTCTTGTGCCTGAAATCGAGTGCCAGCTTGTCGTCATGGTCATCTTTTCCCTTCCATGCACTACTTTTAATTCTTACACCAATATCTTTCCATGCCTCATCACCAATATATGCCTTGTACACTCCCAAGACCCTCTTCACCCTCCTCTAGTCTTCCAATGAATCCCATTACAGCTCTTTTATCATATCTGTTACACCGATTGCATTCTGCGATAATTTCCAGAGACAAATCTAGCAGCCCTTTTTTGCACACTCTCCAACTGCTGTATTTGATACTCAAAATGTGGGTCCCATACTATGCTACCATATTCGAGCAATGGTCTGGCCAAAGTTTTGTAACCCAATTCCTTTACTTCCCTCGTACATCCTCCCATCACTCTCTCCAACAAGTGCAGAATTTTCTGTGGAATATAATATTTTCTAACTTCAAATGAATGTACAAATTTGTCAGACTTGATCACTTTCGCTAAATGATGGGTGAAGGAATGAATTAAATAATATTACGAAAAAAGAGGTTGGTGGGTAATATATTAAACGGCACGAAACTCTTTTTCGAGCTGGAAACAGAAAGAAAGGGAAGAGAGTGAACAATGGAAGTAATTAAAGGGGGTAGGCCGCAATAGATGCTAGGAGGCGGAGTGGTTAAAAAGCTGTATTGAAGAGGAGGATGATTGAGTAAGTTAGAATACAGCTGCCTATCGCAGATGAGCAGACACAGAGACAGTTTGTCGAGCACTTAGCAACCGCCCCGGAGAGAGCATTACATAGCATCTTTGTTAGTCGTACAGAGTTAACACTGTTACAACACACTGAGGAAAAGAGGTTACCACCATAACAGCGCATTCGTTAAAGTTTCATTATTAAAAACGCTGTTGGCAGTGGAAAAGCTATTGTGCAACGAACCTCCTAACACTATTCGAACCAATCAGATGACCTTATATGTGTTTACAGTAACTATCTGTAGATCAATCCCTCACTGCGGAAGCTGTCATCGTACCAATCAGGGGTGGCCAACCCAAAGGATCTTGCGGGCCACTATGGGAATGCATCATAACTCCGCAGGCCGCATATAAAACTTATATATTCGCAAGAATATTATTTTAAAATGAAATTTAATTTTTTCTCATAATTTCTACACTTAATTTTTGTATATATGGCTGCACAAATAATGTATTTTTTTTAAAAAAACATTGGTTTTCACTACTTTGGCCATTATAAAACAAATATATTTTGTAAAAGTGTGATGAATCTCGCGGGCCGAAAAAATGTTCAAGGCGGGCCGCATGCGGCCCACGTGCCGCGGGTTGGCCACCCCTGGTCTAGAACCTTGCAAATAATACTAAGCCGGCTCTGACATGAGGCAAAAAATTAAAATACTGTAAAATAAAATAGCCTTATGAGCACCCTCTTCCATTCTGGAGTCATTGATCGCATGTTCGAATCGAATGCCGTGGTTTGTATTCCAATTAAAAATGCAGGTTCGCTTTAACCAATAGGATTAGGGATCTTTAATGGCAGTCGCGACAAAGACGGATTGCATGCCAAATTAAAACTCTGCACTCCCACGAAGCCTACGGCCAACAATGCCATATGATTTTCTTTTTTTTCCAAATAATGTGATGAACGATCCGCGGGTGTTTATAAACAAAATTACGTTCAATACTTGTAAATAAAAAGATTGATTATTTTCTTATTGGTCTACTCCTCGTCCACATCGAGGTCATTAGAGACGGTAAAGGACTGAGGAGCAAGGAACCTGAAGGAATTCTTTCGTGACCTTTAGAAGGAACCATACCGACATTTGCCTGGAGGGATTTCTGGAATTCATGGAAAACCAAAATCTTGATGGCAGGACGGGAATTCGATCTTGCGTCCTCCAGAATGAGTGACCAGAGCGTTACCATACACTCACCACGCTCGATAAGTAAAAAGAATTGTAGTACAAAAATTAAGCATATAGACGCAAACTTCACCACAAGACGAGAGGGCGTTCAAATAAATCTAAGCGAATCCCTTTAAACTTGATTGCTTTTATCTGCCTCTGTAATCAGAACCAAAGAACTTGACGCCTCTTGTCTTCTTACTGAAAATATGTAATATACCGCAAGCCAAGACTGCCACCAATGATTTCTTTCAACACACAACAGATAAATAACATTTTTTTCATATTTTGTTGAAAAATACTTTTTATAGTGGGACCACAAATTTAAATTATGTCTCAAGATATGTTTTGCAACTTAAAGAATAAATAATAAAAATTACTGTAAATAGGTCAACTGGTTAACATCACATCACATGTAGACAAAGCAAAGTTATTCACAATCAAGTGAAGAAGCATTAGATGATGTGTGACTCTGTGACTCTAGTGATCAGGACACGCCAAAACAAACGCAAAATTTTATAAAGTGATCGCAGTATCTACGCTCTTCTATGGATGCGAATCATTAATAACAAGGAGTAGAAATAATAGGCGCATACGAGCAGTGGAGATGAAGTTCCTAATAACTGTGAAGGCATGTACAATGCCACATCTAGTAAGAAATAACACCATAAGATAGGAGTTGAAAATACGCAGTACAAACAAGAGAGGAACAAATGGAGAGACCGTATGTACAGAATGAGTGACGCATAATTACCGAAAGCGATGAACCAATATAGAACGAAAGGTAAAAGAGGTGTAGTCAGACCAAAGAAGAAATGGGGCAGGTCTTATCCTTGCATGGAAATAAGAAAAGTACATAATTTAAATCTTTTAGTTATAATTTTTTTTTTTTTGGAAAAGTGACAAAGCCTAGAGTGACCGTGAGATATTGCGGAAGGGTCTGTATGAATTCCAAGGTCTATCACAAGAAAACAAAGCTAGTGGTCTCGATGCTGATGTCAGATTGCCAGCACTGGAATGGAAATCGGCGACGCGTACGGAATCTGAATTACTTTGGTCTACGCACTACACAATCGAGAATGGACGCCAACTACAGCGCCGAGTTCCTTGTTTGTGATATGTAACCAAGGCAGTAATACTACGTGATTTAGAAAAGATAAATAACCAATTGATAGTCTCCACGGAATTGTTTTTGAAAGAAGAGAAGGTTTGGTCACTGCTTTTCTAGCTTGGAATGTGCTGATTAATCAACTAGCAATAAAAGATAGATGAAAACAAGACCATTCTTATAAGCGAATGGCATTAATACCAATCACAATTCTGCATACAACATACCACAAAATAATAGTAAAAAAACAAAACAGTAGTTAATTTCACAAACTTATACCTGTCCTGCAAACATAATGAATTACAGTGTCATTCGCATTCAGAAGATCACTAAACTGGGCGAAGTGTGCCCTTGGGGGACGGTATCGCACTATATGGTGGACGCTTGACGCTTTAATAAGGAGATAAAACCTTGAGGCTGTACAAATAATGATATGTACGAAGGTTTGTCAGTGCTGAAATTGTTCATCATTTGGAAATGTATTACTTTATTGGCTCTACTTGCGGAATACATAGTCGCAGTGTGATAGAGCTTCATCCCTTCTCATGTATTTTTGATTATTTTATTTTTCATTATGGAAATCTTCTGCGGCAGTTACATATCAATATTTAGCTGTTTAAGCTAATATTATTGAAACATCTCTGTGAATCTAAAACACGCTATATTCATTAAATGCGAATTTGATTCTCAATACATTTCATGTTGACGAGACTTTTGGATATGCACTAGACAGAACAATTTTGAAAATTGGTGAAACTAAACAGCTTATTTGTAATATACAGGCAGCAATATTATATTGGAAGAAGCCCACAAATGGAGCAGCGTTAAATAGAACGAGGTAACAGATATTTTACGGTTTAGAAAACGGTTTTAAATGAAATAAATAATATAGATAAACGTAATAATGGCTATATGGTGCGTGCTTATTAGCTAAGTAGCACAGTCCTAAGTCGCCGCTCTTTACAGTTGTGTCGTGACTATAAAATAACCCGCGTGAAGTGAACAGACACTTTACTGCCGACGCCGAACCGCCAAGTATTGCTGGCTTGCCTCACAGCCTTAATTACTTGCAGGTACAACGCATGTTAAAATTGCGACACCTCAGGGAACCTCATGGTCGACCTTCGAGTCCCCGGTAGTCTCCTTATCCTCTATAGCTACACCAAAACACAGGAAAATCACAGGCGAAAGAAATTATGCTCGTATCAGCTATAAAGTAGTGATAATCCGATCCCGGTGGTGTAATGACTAGGACGCTGGCATCGCGTTTTAGGGGTCGTCGGTTCGAGTCCGTCTTGTGTTGTCACCAGTGTTAAATCTTGAATTACAATAACAATGCCCGATACAATAGTTCGTACAAAAAACTACAGCTGGCTAAATGGTAGCAGAGACCGATGGCCAATTTTTTTTTTAAGGAGGTAAGAGAAATTTGCCAGGTCTTAATTTATCTGGAGGATGGAAGTTAAAATCCAGATTTGGTCTATCAGAATTTAATTTCTTATGAAGTCCTCAAATAATTATGTTTCCTTCATACACAGTTAGGCAGAATCAGAAGTAATGAATTACTTAGGACGTAAAATTACAATTATTGGTCGAAGAAACAATGATGCTGAAAGCAGAGCAGTGCTAGCGAAAAAAGTCTTTTAATTTCAAATATTGATTTAGCACCTACAAAAAAAATTCTAAAACCGCATGTTTCGAACTCAAATCTTTGTGGCAGTGAGTGTGGACTTAATTAGAGCCAGAAAGATGGAAAATTGAAGGATTTGAAGTGTGGTGTTATGAATGACGCTGAAAATTATGCGGACGGGTAAAATACCAGTTTAACGTGTTTTGCAACCACGGGCGAGGATAGAAGTTTTCTGGAAGAGTGACAAAGAAATAAGAGACAGTATAGTGGATCACGTTTAAAGACAAGTGAGATTAAGTAATTTTTTAGTGGAGGAAACAGTTGAAGGAAGAGACTATAGAGGAAGACGAAGGTTACAATATAAGAAGCAGATAATTGAGGACTTCAGTTTGAAATAAAGAGGTTAGCTGTCAATAGGAGGTGATAGAAGAATGAATCAAACCAGTCGAAAGAGTAATGACAGAAAAAATATTAAAGATACGGTGTATTAGCTGTGGTTGAGCCAACACCTTGCAGAGGCAAGCTCAGCGTGCGCGCGCCTACCTGCTCTGGCTGGGTCTGCGGCCGTACTACTGCCGCGTCCAGGCCGCTCCACCGCTATATGCGCCCTCAAGGTCCACCGGACCACCTGCTCATTGCCATCTCACAACAATGCTCGACGCCCGGAAACCTCCGACACCTGCTTACGAAACGCCGCTCACTTCACACACTCAGGTATTCCAGTTCTTCTTCTCAGTTACGATCAAGGGCGAGCAAGAACCGCATGACGTTTCAAACAGTCAGCTGCGAAAACCTCACAGCAGATCTTGTTGCCTAACGTCTATCACACGAATCAAGCAGGCAGTTTCTGTATTCATTATTCATATGTTTATGTTGTAATTAAAGAATATCTTCGAAATAATTTTAGTTCCACAATGTAGATTACATCTGTATATTCGGAGGATAGCTCATTCCAATGGGATCCCGATATGCTAGATACCAATATAAAAGTTTGTATCAACCAGTTACCAGTAACCGTTATACCAAGCTGTCAGTCTATAAAATACGGAGTGCTGTGTTTCAAATGGAATAAAGTCCGACTTGTAAGTGACGTAATATTTACGTTTGTGGAGGACGTATTTTTTTTAAGTTGGCTAATTGGATCTGAGTTAACAATGGGATTTCCTTAAAAATACCGAGTCCCCGGTTCGAATCCTTCACTTACCACGAATTTATTTTTTATTTTCTTTGGTTTGTTCATTTGAGATACGCCAGGAAATTTCGTGGTTCTGATTTCCTGTTAGACGTTTGTTCCAGTCACGACTGGCGGAATGCGCGGCGAATCGAAATTCTGTCAGTAAGACACAAGTCCAAACGATTTGATTTAGTACCTCGAGTTGAAGTCTTTGTGATGATAGATCCCACTATGCAAAATGTTCATCTCAGTAGCAAACTGTAAAAACTCTAAGAACAAGGATAGGGCGAACTAATTAATCAAAACCAAGCTTTCTATTGTTTCAAAAAAAAAAAAAAAATGTAAATTTAAAACAATTCCATCGTTTCAATATTTCACGTTCCAGTTAATTGCATGCGTACATTTATTTCGTTATTTGCAAAACACATTTAGTCTTTTGTTTACTCAAATGTTGCTGAATGAAACTATTTTTGCTTTTATTTTTAATAGCTCTAGGCTTCGTCGACGTCGAGGTCATTAGAGACAACGAAAAAGAATTGCAAGCAAAACACACGAAGGAATTCGGCTATGACCTTTTTGAAGATACCATCCCGGCATTCACCTGGGTCGATTTCCGGAAACCATGGAAATCCAAATATGGATGGCCGTACGGAGATTCGTACCTACGTCCTTTCGAATTCGTATTTTTCGTAGTCTCAAAGCATACAGAATGAAATTTTCTTCTTAGGTCAGCCATTTGGAATGCATGAAATATTTACTAATAGTCAATTTTTCATTAATTGTATCTATCCGCAATATTTCAACATCAAAAGATTAAATATCTCAAGAAGATATTTAACTTCCTTTTGGACTACGAAAGGATTTTAAAGGCAGACAAACAAGAAATGATAAACAGCACGATGCTATAAAAACGAAAGGAAAATTAACAAGGAGAGTCTAGAGAAAAATTATTTTATGAGTTCTTCTTTCCATGTAAAATCTTTACATACTTCAGACAGGGCCAAATAGGATATCCGAAAAGAGACGGGGGAACTGCTGTAGAAAGAGGCATCCAAAATAAAACAAAAACCTTCTGCTAGTCGAAACATGATTTCCACGTATTGGAACAATTCCAGTAGATTACACAATTTAAACGGGGAGATAGACAATCACCACTGTTTAGTGAGGTTAAATACAAAGATACGTCAGTTAAATGACTGTGGAGTATAGAATAACTTTAAATCTCACCAATTTTTCAAGAAAACTATGTTTAAATGCAGATAAAATATACCATCAAGTTGGAGAAAATGAAGTATATAAAAGATTAGAAATATGTATATTTTAGATCTGCTGGCGAGATAATTCTGTAGCAGTAGAGACAATTTATGATCAACCATTTAAGCAAAGACCCTAAAAAATCTATTTGAAGCTTTTTTTAGAGGGAAACAGGGATTGTTAGTAACAAGAACACGAGAGACTGAAAACGGTGGGAATTGATATGGAGTGCTGCAGAAAAATGTAGAAATTAAGTGCACCGATAAAGAAGAGATGCTGGAAAAACCTGGTGAAGAAATGAGCGTAAGGAAGAATTTTTTAAAAAATAGAACTTAAATATAGGAGGGATGCATTTTAAGAAATTACGGTTTGGTTAATTCCTTAATGTATAGAAGAGTTTGGAGGGAGGATCATAGAAGAAAACGAAGATGATTGTAAATCAGTCAGATAATTAAGGATGTAGACTGTAATGGATTTTGGGGATAAAGGTTAACATGCAAAGATTGTCTCAAGGCAATTGGAAACAGAAAGGGTTTTTAACACTTTATCCACAAACCGTAACGTGAAACTATTATAAACAATGATGAGCCGTAATATTCAATCCGAATGTGGGTCAAACGTTACTCTGAGAAGTGATGTGAGTCAACTACGCGGAAATTGTCATCTAAAACCAAAAGGCACGTGACGCCAAAGTGGATTATAGTATTAACAGATTTTGCCATAGTGGTAAGACGACAGGTTGATAAAAAAGCGGCACACAGGGCTACTCTCATTTGGAAGATATCAAAACAAATCGTGGATAACATGTATTTTTTTTGTTATGGCTTTACGCCTCGTCGACGTCCATGTCATTAGCGGTGGGAAAGAACTGGAAACAAGAAATTGAAGGAAATTGGCTTTGGCCTTTTGAAGAAAACCGCCTCGGCTTCCGTCTGAAGAGATTTCGGGAAACCATGAAAATGGAAATCTAGATGGCCAGGCGGGAAATCGAACCAGCGTCCTCTAAAATTCGAGGGCAGAGCGTTTTCGAGTCGATAAATTGGTAAAATTGATAGAGGAATATTTTAATAATCACTATACAACTTTAATTGACAGAGTTTGACAAGACACGATCACAAGGTGGATTTTCCTTCCCCGTCGAGTGAGGAAAATCCATTGACGATAGAGAAAAGGTAAAGTAAAATTCTCCATTCACCTGGTAATTATGAAACACGTTGTAGTCATAAGCGATTATATCAACACGAGTTGTTATACTGAGCGTTTAGTGAAGGAAGGGGAAGAGGAAGAAACAGAACATATTTAGTATGAGTTTCGGCGATTTCGTAACAAAATTTCGGAAACATTGAGTCAAAATGCGACTAAAGTTAAAGAATGCAGTTGTGGTGTATGAGAAGTATGAATAGCTGGAGGGACCTCTTATTCTAAAGTACTATTTATGAAATGTATACCGTGAAAGTGATATCCGCTACCAGTGTTTACTTCTTAAGACAGCATTATAAGTAATAGTCGAATAGTACGAGCGGGGTAATGTATTTACAGAGATGTCCAAGGTCTGAGAATGCCGTTCATTCCTTAACGACGCTGTTTATTTCCGTTCCATCGCGTCCGTACAAATGTATCAGTTAAACCAGGGATGTCCAACCCGCGCCCCGCCGCATGTCAGCGTGCTGCCCGCGGAGTTGGGTCAATATACGAGGTGTGTTAGAAAAGTAATGAGACTGATTTCATACTAACCAAAGTTTTTATTATTTTCAAACAACAATGTTATCCCCTTCAAAGTAGTTCCCTTGGGCAGCTATACATCGGCGGAGTCGTGATTCCCACTCTTGGTAGCAGCGCTGGAAGTCTTCAATTGGTATGGCTTTTAACTGGTCGGTCACAGTCTTTTGAATGTTCTCTAGAGTTCCAAAATGACGTCCTTTTAGGCCATGCTTCAATTTCGGGAAGAGGAAAAAGTCACAAGGACTTAAATCAGGTGAATAGGGGGGTTGAGGAACAACAGTAATGCATTTCGAGGTCAAAAATTCACGGATGAAAATGGCCGTGTGACACGGAGCATTGTCATGATGAAGCATCCACTTGTCTGCAATTTCTGGTCTCACACGGATCACTCTTTTCCTCAACTTTTCAAGGACACTTTTATAAAACACTTGGTTGACAGTTTGTCCTGGTGGAACAAATTCTTTGTGCACGATACCCTTCCTGTCAAAAAAACAAATCACCATGGTCTTGATCTTTGATTTGCTCATTCGACATTTCTTCGGCCGAGGAGATGATGGAGTGTGCCATTCGAGACTTTGTCGCTTTGTTTCAGGATCGTACTCAAATATCCAGGATTCATCACCAGTGATCACACAATTGAAAAATTCTTGGTCATTAGCAATCCTCTCAAGAAGATCAACGCACACGTTTTTTCGAATGTCCTTCTGTTCAGTTGTGAGATTTTTCGGCACCAATTTGGCACAAACCTTTCGCATGTTTAAATCATCTGTCACAATTTGATACACAGTGAAAGTGTTTAAATTAAGCTGTTCACTGATCATCCTTATTGTTAAACGACGGTCTGATCTCACAAGAGCCCTCACACGATTAATGTTTTCGTCAGTTTTTGAAGTTGAAGGTCTCCCTGAGCGAGGTTCATCTTCAACGTGTTCTCGGCCTTCCAAAAATGATTTGTGCCAGCGGAAAACTTGTGCTCTCGATAAGCACTGTTCCCCATAGGCCTGTTTCAACTTTACAAAAGTCACACTCGCGGATTCACCAAGTTTAACACAAAACTTTATCGCACAACGTTGCTCTAAATTCCGATGCTCCATTTCTGTGACGCACAATGAAAACACAACTTTATTAATGGCGCTGTCAAAACTAATGTGTTAACTGTATGGAGTTGTAACTCAGACTGAGGAAGTGGAAGGGATCAACAATCAGATTTAGCATCAGCCAGTAGACACAACAATGCCAGATCTCCCGCAGTGTTGCCAATCTCATTACTATTCTAACAAACCTCGTATGTTAACTTTCAACGGTGATACCATACACTGAAACACTCCACTAAGTTGATTTTAAATCTATATCGTCACTCGATTGATCTTGCAAGAATGGGGATTCGACTGCAGAGGTGAGAGCAACGGAGCCTTATCACGACTTACGGAGCGTCCATTAACTACGTGGCTCTACTTTGACCTATCTTAAACCGTCCTCCTCCCACGTAGGCTGTCGTGGCTTTTGTCCTCCCCCCTCCCCCCTCTCGGCGTCACACGTAGCTATTTCACTATTAATTCCAGATGAAATTTTGTTTTCTCTTATGAGATTATCGTTAAAATTATTGCGATATAATGAACACAGCTGATATTAGTATTATGTACATTTCTATAGTTATAATTATTTTGAATGAAATGTTCACTCTAGCCACTCCTGCAAATAATCAACCATTGGAGAAACCTGTTTCTAAGGTACAGTTAGAGATCCGTTTCTTCTTGAGCTGTTGCTCCTTTCCTCAGTCTTCATTGTTCAATAACAGATAGTAGAGAACAAACTACACGTGCCACTTGCCACTTTTTTAAAAAAAAAAAAAAAAAAAAAAAAGAGTTGCATTTTTTGCTGTCTTTTGCTGCGGCTCTGGCACCTTTCTTTCTACATGACCAGGGAATGAGTCTTCGATCTGCTTAAAATATTAAAATATTCTCTCTGGATAGTGATACATATTCGATAAGCGTCGTAATGTTTACTCTACAACACCACTTCACACGACACTTTAAACTTGGAATAACACTCCAACGAGCACTATAAGAAAAGTTGCACACAGATTCACGTGAAAGAACAAATGTATATATATATTTATATATATATTTAAACAACGAGCGGATAAATTCTGGAGCGAAATAAGATATTTAAATTAAACACGGAGATAATTAAATGACAGAAAATAGATATTCACATGCTGTTGTGTGTTCTGTACCATATTTTAACAGAGACAAATAATATAAATGAAATGCTACGTAGCTTGGCTCGGACCCCCCCCCCCCCTTTTGCTCCCTACGTAGCTCAGCGTAGCTTTCTGCCAACCACTCCCCAATTTTTTATACCAAGTCACGTAGTTTATGGACGCTTCCTAAGTGACAAACAGGTGATGTAACTTTCAGCGCGGTAGTAGTTCGCTGAACTGATTCAGGGAGCGCTTGCGACGGTGACAGGCCTACCAGCAGTTATCATTTCCATTATCAGCTGGAAGTATTCTTTCCGTTATTTGTTGAGTTTGATTTGAAATGCGTGTCTGTATTGCATGTCTATGTCTCTGGTGTGCAAGATGGCATGAGGTTACGAAACCTAACTCTATCCACAGTTACTCAGCCATACAGTCTGTGGCAATTTCTCATCACGCACCGCTGTGTTTGTTTCTCTTTTAAATAAAATACTGCCCAATTACAATTTTCAAAAGAGGTGTTCATATTCACCTAAACAAAACAAAATAAATAGTTGCATTTTATCCACGTAAAGAGTACACGATGCCACACGAATTTTTATAAGTACTTTTTTTCGTTAAAACTTCACAACGTATCAGGCACAGCAATGAATGGGGCTCCAACAATGGTTTGAAAACATGAAGGTTTAATAACATCGATTGAAAATTAGGCCTGAAAACTTGATATACCTTATTGTTAAATTTTAGTTACATTATTCATAAGGAGAATTTATGTTTAAAGTTCCTAAAAATGTATTATGTCATGAGCAAGGTCATCAAAACAGTGAACTTTATTAGATCGAAGGGGTTGAACCACTGTCAATTCCAAGAATTCTTCAAGCATTTGAGTCAGAGTATAATGACCTAATGTTGAAGTAAGATGGTTGACCCGTGCAAAAAATGTTAAAAAAGGGTGTAGGATTCTAAAGCAAAAAATACAATAATTATATGAAAGCAAATCAAAAAGTATTCTAAAGTTTTAAAGTTTAAAGACATGAAGTTGGTTTGCCACTTTAGTACCTGTACATTCTTCTACAAGTCAAGTCAACTGGTTAATAAAATGTTTTATTTTGTTGCCGCATTATAAATTAAACATGGGCTATGGGAACAACATTAAAACAAATAATCACTTCCTTTAGCACATTGACATTGCAAGAAGACGTCAGCGAATAAATACGGGTCATTGATATCGTACTTGAAGCTTGAGTTTGAAAACCGATATCAATATTTTTTTAAAAAAAGTACAGCGTGTGCTTTTATGTACACTATTCTTAGGATAAATTTGATTGTCAGGTAATATGAAAATGAAAAATAGTGAAATGCGGTGTGACGCAGAGCTTAATGTGAAATTCCACCCGATAGCTTCAGAAGAATTCCACAGAAAATATTGGACAAGATGAAATATCCGGCGTTTTACAAATATGCTTTTCGGATGATTTCGTTATTTGGAAACACTTATGTGTGTGAACAACATTTCAGTTGGATGAAGAATATTAAGTAACAACACTGAGCACGAATCACTGATGTTCAGTAGGAGAGCTTTTAGCGAGCAGCCACCACTCCTTTCGACATCAACATTGATGCATTTAGTTTTGACAAACACAGTCAAAAGTTAAATTAAAATAATTATATTTTTTAATATTCCTTGGTATTTTTTTTACAAGAAAATGGAAAGGAAAGTACAGGTGTTCGCCAGAATATTCTGGTTCTAAAATATTGCCCCACTGCTGAAAAGGTTGGCCACCACTGAGTTAAACTGTAGTTGTGAACGCTTAGCCCTACCCGTGAGTGGAAAGTTATGCCGGTCTGATTACAGCGGATGATACGAGACGCGGCAGCCATCACGTACGCTGGCCAAAGCACGAAAACAACATTCAGGTGTTAAATTATTCACAGCAATAACTGGAAATTGTATCAAGATTGCTTTCTTGCAGCCTCATTGTAGAAGAGAAGGGGCCAGGAAGGACGAATGCAGGCGAATTTCAGAAAGTAAACATGCATTCATTAGGCATTGAATTTAGGATTCAGTAGCCAACAGGAATCAGAGCCCTACTGTTGACGCTCAGCTGTCTGTTAGTCACAGGGTCTAGCGTCAAGACTTCAAATTTGCACAGACGATGTCTTTATTTGTCACAAAACTAAATATCCTATTACAAACTTTGTAAAATTTTATTGATGGCGTTTACATTGAAGTAATGGGGAGTGTGAGATAAATGTAGTAGGAAGAACAGCTGCATGCATGCAGGCCTCGGTAGCGCGAGGCTAGCGAGCTGCCTTCACGTTGCAAAGGTCACCGGTTCGAGTCCGGCCGAGGGAATGGGTAGTTTTAATTAAGTGTGCGTCTTGTGTTGTCCTCTCACTTGAGATTATTAACAATGCTACAACAATCTGACACAAGTGAGGAAAATTAAACAGAGATGATACTGGCTGAATGGCTAAAAACCCGAATGCCATTACTACACTGTATATCGGCAACAACACCACTTGCCACAGTTACAGTATCACGCCATAAGTACGGTGGTGAAGAAACATGCATGGCCATCCCAAAGGCAAAGCTTTGAGCTCAAGTGGTACAGTGTCGCTATAATGGAATATCACACAATTCTCAGTAGAACACACGGGAGCGAAGTATTACTGTGGACTGTAGACCGAATTATACGTAACTCAGTACTAAGACAAGGTGGCGATCTGTTGTTTGCACAGTATTCAGGTGAAATTTAGTCAGTAATTAAGCCCTAGCGTGGGGGGTGAGCGGTTAACGTTCTCGCCTCGTATTCGGGAGGAGGCCGGTTCGAATCCCCGTCCGTCCATCCAGATTTGGGTTTTTCCGTGGTTTCCCCAAATCATTCCAGGCGAATGCCGGGATGTTTACTTCAAAAAGGCCATGGGCGAATTCCTTCCATTCCTTGTCCCCATTCCCATCCCGCCACTAATGACCTCGACGTCAACGAGGCGTAAAGACGTTTAGTAGTATTAGTAGTCAATAATTAAAGTTTCCGAGAAGCACCAATTTAAAAAAAAAAAACTGTTTTAAGTAGACTCTAACGGTATATTAATAATGTGTATGGCATTATTGGTCGGGGGGGGGTAGTTCGGCCGCCATTTTGACAGCGCATACTCTTTTGTCGTTGCTATCATAACCTAACACGGTAATCTTACAGTGTAAAGGGGGCCTACAGTTTATCGTGGAATCAGAACCACGGAAGCTTTCTGGCGTACTTAACATTGCACAACAGGCTGTGCCAGAGGTGAAGGTCGGATTAGGGCCCTTTGAAAATCACCGCCGAGACAGGGATTCGAACCGGGGCCTTTCGATCTCCAATCAGACGGCTTAACCACTTTTTTTTAAAAAAATGTTATTATTATTATTATTATCAATTTATTGTTAACAAACAGTTTAGACATTCATAACAGCAAATTTTACAAATTTTAATAATAGTATTTCTTTCTGGATTTCTGGTCATAACTAATCTAAAGGATTACAATTTGTCCCATCTCAGACTCTTCACTGGGAATCGAAGGGGTCCACTGTGGCGGCTGCAAGGCCTCTTGGGGCGTACTCATTGTCGGCGGTCTCTTCTTCCTCTTGCGTCAGTCCGCACTTCAGTTCGTTGCTGGGTGTCGGTTCTGACGTGGGAACATCTCCTACCGGCGTCTTTTCTTCGGGGTCGGTATCTTCCGTCTTGCTTCACCATCGTTGTCTTGACTTACTGGTATCGCTTGATAATTGTGGGTGCTGGAACTCTTATTTCTTCTGTTGGTTTTATGGAGGCATTATCACGCTCAAGAAGCGTGCGAACTTATCTTTGTATTTTTCCCTTTTAAGTATTTTGTTGTGTTCGATGGTTAGGTAATACCAGAAATCCTCTACTGACATGTCTCCTCTTCTTCTGATGACGTAGTGGGTGTAGTTGCCCAACAGCCAAAAGTGAGCGTTTCTTTTAGTCGCAGGATAAATTGTAACATCTGGGAATAAAATATCTTCGGGCGTGAATTTCTGTGGAGTAGTTCTATTGATTATGGCTAGTTTGCTTTTCGTCCACCTCCATATGTCTGGAACTTCACATCCCAGCAGACGATGTTGTATCGTATCCTCTAGATTACAGCGTAAACACTGTGCGGAAGGGCAAAGGTGTAGTGAGAACAGCTTTTCATTTGAGTTTAGTCTTCCTATGTATTACTCTATGCCAAGTGGAACGTGCGTGGCTATTGATGTATTCATTGTGAACATTCTGCCATATTTGTTTCCAGTCGTCTCTTCTGTAAGTAATTTCTAGTTTGCTTTGCGTCTCTCTTTGCAACATGTCATACAGTTTCTTAGTTGTTGGAATAGGCTCACCGCTGGTTATGTTTAAATAGCTATTTTCTATGTAGAATATGCGAAAATGTCTTAAATTTGCATTTATATGGCTGATGTCGACTGGTGCCGTACTGCTTCGTGGTTCTAGTTCGTTTAATGTGTACCCTGTTATACTACTTTCCATGTCTTTACGGTGTTTGTACATGTTCCTCATGTAGATGGCGGTACATTTCGTTTGTATATCCACGAGCTTCAGTCCTCCTTTATCATATGGCATCTTAAGTATTTTGTGATGGATCTTAAAAATGTGTCCACTCTGTATGAACCAATTTATCGCCATTTCCATTTTCTTTGCTATTTCAATCGGTATTGGAAATATGTGAGCTAGGTACCACAGTTTTGTAGGGCAACTGTGTTTATCAGCTGTATTTTTTGTATGGTATTTAGTTCTCTGTTTGAGAAATCTTTCATCTTGCTCCTAATTGCTGCTAATAGCGTCCTCCAATTTGCAGCCGATGCTTTCTGTGGTGTATTATTAAATTCAATGCCTAAGATCTTTATTTTTTCACGTGTTGGTATCCAGCTTGTGCTCTCCGCATCCATAGTATCACTTATTTTCAGACTTGTGGATTTTTTTACATTGAGTTTTGCGTTTGAAGCCCTTTCGTATGTCCTTAGTAACTCCCGTATTTTCTGTGTCTAATGATTTGGTGGTGATAATATTTATATCATCTGCGTACGCGCACACCGCAATTTTATTCTCTCGGATTTTTAATCCAATAACCGTATTGTAGACTGCTGCTAGAAAGGGCTCAACTGCGAGTGCGAACAAAAGCATGGACAGTGGGCATCCTTGTCGTATGGATCTTGTTATTCTTAATGGCTTTATTACCCCGTTTATTAGTACTCTTGATGTCGCCTGGTGTAACAGCGTGTAGATTATATTACATATTTGCTGGCTGAAGCCCATCTTTTCCATAGTTACTTTTAGATATGTATGGTTTATGCGGTCAAAGGCTTTATTGAAATCTAATGACAGGACGGATGCTTTTGCGTTTGCAGCCTTCGAAAGTGCAATTGTATCTCTGATGTTTGTTATTGTTTGAATTATCGATCTGCCATTCCCAGTACAGGTCTGATATTCCCCTATTACTTTCTCGGATACATTTCTAAGCCTTATGGCGATAATTCGACTGAATACTTTATAGTCCGAGTTCAGCATAGTGAGTGGTCTAAAATTTTCTATGTCTTTCTTATCTGGT
Source organism: Vandiemenella viatica (assembly GCA_031002005.1). Taxonomy (NCBI): domain Eukaryota; kingdom Metazoa; phylum Arthropoda; class Insecta; order Orthoptera; family Morabidae; genus Vandiemenella; species Vandiemenella viatica. The sequence goes on along the minus strand of CM061920.1, from coordinate 23,259,521 downwards.
TCTTTGGGGATTAATATAATTAATCCTTCTACTAGTTCAGTTGGAGCTGTGTTCATAGTCAATAGCTCGTTGTACATGTCTTCAAATTCTTGTTTTATTAAGTCCCAGAATTCCATGTAAAATTCTATTGGTAGTCCGTCCGGGCCAGGTGACTTCATTTTCGGGCTTCTTCTTATGGCGTTTTCTATTTCTTCCCGTGTTATTTTCTGGTTTATGGTTTCATTGTCTTGCTGAGATAACACCGGCTTGATGCATTGTAATATTTTGTTGACTTCTTCTTTATCAATTGTCTCTTCTGTATATGTTTTGCTTAGGTATTTTGTTACTTCTTCCTCTATTTGTTTTTTATCCGCAAGTCTGTCTCCTCCTTCTGTTTTTAGCTCAGTTATTAGCTTTCTTTTTGCGTTCTGTTTTTCTTTGACAAGATGGAAGGTTGATGTTGTTTGCTCTTATTTGATATCCTAGCAGTTTCCTGCTTGTTATTTTAACTATTCTGGCTTTGAGTTGTTTTATTTTCCGGTTGTTTTGCAACGTTTCTATGTTATTGGTACATAGCTCTCTCAAGGCCATGAAAAGGAATTCTTTGGTGCTATTTTCCCATTGCTTTTTCTGTCTGGAGTAGTTTATCATGGCGTCTCTGGGTTTGGGTTTTGCACATTCCAACCACCATTGCATTGTTGTATTATATTTACTTTTTTGCCTCTTGCAATGGTTCCACTTGTCGTTGACTACGTGTTTCAGTTCGTTGTCGCTTAGAAGGGAGGTATTTAATTTCCACTGCCCCCTTTTTCTGATTATTTTTTGCGGGTCTAAGTTTATTTTACAGTGGTATGCATTGTGGTCTGAAAAGGCTAAAGGCCAGATCTCTACTGAGGAAACTTTGTTGGTTATGTCAGGTGAGATATATATTCTGTCCAGTCTACTTGCTGTGCTCTCAGTGGTGTATGTAAAACCAGGAATTTGCCCATTTTTTACTTCCCAACTGTCTGACAGTGTTAATTTTTTTTATTAAATACTCGAGTTCTTTGCATTTGTTGAAGTTTGGGTATTGGTCTTTTGGAGATATGACGCAGTTAAAGTCTCCTGCAAGTATTAGACTGTTGCAGGTATCTGTCAGTAATTGGGTTATCTCTGTTTTGTAGAAATATCTTCTACTTTCTCTATTTTGATTTCCGGAAGGCGCATAAATGTTTATAATGCGCGCTCCGGCTATCATGCAGGCTATGCCCCTTCCATTTTCTAAGATTTCGACGTTTTGGATTTCGATACCCTCCTTGGTTAAAATTGCCGTTCCTAGACCGTTATCTATGCCGGGATTCTTCAATTCGTTGTATCCAGTGATGCTTAATGCACCTTCCCAGGCCACTTCCTGAAGGAGCGCTATATCTACCTCCGCCGCCCATAGATATTCTTTTAGGCATTGTATTTTTGTTGGGTTCTTTATCCCATTTACATTAGGGTTGACACACAGTATGTTGAGTCCGCGTTGTACTTCTATCTACCATTATGTATCTTTACAGTCACGTGTAGTTTGTATCGTTCATATCTCTGCTTCATTTGATATATCTTCTTCCTCGGTGTCATCTAGTTCTTCCGACCATAAGGATATATTCTCTTCACGGGCTATATCCATGTCATGTGTTTCGACGGTCTTGTTTCGTTGTTGCTTGCTTCCTTGTTGTGGTTTCCGCTATAGGGAAGTTCAGCAGATTTTGTTTCTGTTGAATGGCGGGGATTTTCCTTGATTTTTCTGCTAGTTCTTCTGCTATTGAGTCCCCTCTCCTCCTTTCGAGTCTTGGCCTTTTGGTATTGGGTGTATTTTCCTGCTTTCGTTCTCCCATTGATAAGGCTTCCTTTTTCTCTAAGGGTACTGTAAGCAATGGGTATTGTTTGGCATTTGGCACGGTTGTTTTTTCGTCTTTCAGTGGTGTTTCGGAAGAGCGTGTTTTGACATTTTTGTTGTTTCCTTGCTCTATTGTGAGAATGTTTTCTTTTTCGTACATCGATACTTAGGGTGCTTCTCTAATAAGTGTATTCTCAATCTCCATTGGGGTGTTTGGTGGGTTATCCGTTTCCATTTCTAGCTCAGGTTCATCATTTCTTGTTGTATTGATTCGGGTAGTACCGTTTGTCACATTAGCATATGTTTCTTTTAGGCGGCTCCCCTGTAATGGCTGTATGGGGGGCCAGCCGTTCAGATGGTAGTTGCAAGGGTCTTCTTTGAGTGCATTCCGCCTTGAGGTGATCATTGGAATTACATATGACACACGTTCTCGGCTGTCCTTCGTAAATGACAAGCGCCTTAAACCCTGCAATATTTACATACGAGGGTATGTGGGATTTTAGATCGATTTTGACAGATCTGATACCACTGTCTACCACGAATCTCCTACTACCATATCTTTTCTCCGATGTTACGTTGAATATTGTATATTTTTCGAAAGCTCTCTGTATGCTATTTGTTGATATTTCGAAGGGGACGTTATGGACCTTAACATTTCTTATACCTAGACCAGCATGCGATATAGAGACGCTGCTTACCTCGCCGTTGCTGTGGACGAATTTTCTTTCTCCATTAGTCTCCTTTATGATACGCAGACACTCCTCTTCATCTCGAAGCTTGACGTACACCACATTGGCGAGGAAGTCGACTTGAATGCCGTACACACTCTCCTCTCGTAAGCCGATTTCATTGTAGAGCCACTCGTCGATTTCCACTGCCTTTGAACGCATGTACCCGTAAGCGAAGGAAAAATTTTATCGTAGATTTTCGTACGAATTGATTTGCTTCCATGACTTTCACTAGGTTTTGTTGTATCTACTTGGTAAACACTTAACCACACAACACCAGACACCAGGAAAAATGCGAAGCGACCGCTCGCTACAGCCGGCCGCAAGCGACTTTTGAACCACTGAGCCACCAAACCGCTCGCCTTGATGGTTATTGTGACTGCCTCGGTGGCGTGAATTTTCCTCTCCAAAGTTGCTACAACTAGGAGTGGCTTACATTGTAAAGAACCGTATTTCTCGATTGTCTGCAGAATTGGATATCGTTGCAGACTACTGGACATGGATTTTTGCGGAAAGTGCCTCCTTGAAAGTGTAAGCTGTTCAAGAACATCGGTGGCCGAACGTACAAATCATTACTGCCTTCTGTGGTCACCATGGATACTATTTCTGAAATAAATAGTAAAATACACAATTATGTCCCTAGAACCATAAATAATTTTCACAAAGATTACATGTTGTTTTCATTTGTTGACAAGAAATTCAGAAAATGAAGAATATATGTTTTCAGCTATCTCGCAACTCCTCTTAAATGTCTGCAAAAGGGTAAGATTGAATTTTGGAAAAAAAATAATAATAAAAGAATATTTAATTGACAACTCCTTCTACTCATAGAAAAATCTAGATTGCTAAGTTTACTGTACTTGATCTAAGTGACGAAATAAGAATGGAAGAACTTTAGGATCAACAAAATTTTATGTTGGTTGTTTGTTGACTGTGACACAAGCGTAGTTTTCTTCATTTTTAACTTCAAAAATATACCGTATTTTGTGTAGTGGTTTCTTCAGTCTCTCTAGTCGTCTGATTGAATCCTAATCCGTTCTTATCGTGAGATGATATCTTCTTCTCAACATGTCTATTCTATCCGACAGTCTAGAGTTTCGTGCTTCACAAACTCTGAACTAGTGTTTCTCTACAGTTCCTTCCTACCATCGTTCATTCTACTAACAAATACGTCATGCTTTAAAATTTTTGTTAACATCCTGTCCGTTGTTTCTGTGAGATTATTCAACCATCATTTCTAAGCAGAGTCTTCCACCGTGGTTGCCAGCATTTTATTGAATTTCAGGGTGGAAATTGAGGTGATTCAAGATGGGAAACCAAGAAAATATTTCCAAGCCATGTCCCAAATCACTCCAGGCAAATGCCTGGATGCTTCCTTCAAAAGACCATGGCAGAATTCCTTCCCATTACTTGCCCCCATCCTCTCCCCGTCTCTAAAGACCTCGCTGTTAAGAGACATTAAGCAGTGTTTTTTTTTTCCTTAAACAAAATGTGCTCTATCGTTTACTTTTTTCCAACATCCCCAGATTCCAAGTTCCACTATCGTAAAAGCGCTGTGGTTTTCATATTTTTCCAACTGTCAGGTTACCGTTTGGCAGTAGAAAGTTGGTACTCATTGTGGTATGTCAATCCACTTTTGATATCTTCATTGCTTCGACTAAACCAAACGGCCCTCTCCAAGCAACTCACACACGGACAGACTTCCACCATCATATATCAATACACACATACGCACACCGAACCACATCGTCAAAAGACAGTACACGGAACCCAGCAACACACACTAAACCACGCGCATTCAGACATCCAGAAACGATTGACAACACATAGCAGCGTACATAAAAAACTCATACACACAGACACCTACTCACCCAGCAACCCCCACACACCGAACCACACACATTCAAAAACCAAACAAACACTCACTGATATTAACTCGCCAATTTTCTCTCACACAAAATATTACCATGGGCTGAAGTATATCGAAAACATTATTTTTGCGATGTTTCATTCTTCATCACATTACAAGTCTCTAACCGTTTTTTTACTGTATTTTTGGTCGCGATCAGTTTTTTCTTTTTCTTTGCCATTTGGCCTGAGTGAGTTACTTACGACAGCATAAACATTGCTGTTACATGTAGTCACCCGGGTATGCTTTCCACAAGTGATGGCCGGTTGTAAAGTTTCTGACTATCATTGAGGATGAGAGTCAGCTTCGTTAGTTACGTGAGGAGCGCAGCGAGGACTGCAGTATGTGGCGGTCGCCCGGTCTACCAGAAGCAGGAAGTGGCCTCGACGGTTCACAGGCCGGTTCGAGGTTTGGGAAACCCAGCAGGCAGCAGCGAACATTAAACCGCACTAAAAACTGGTCCCGCCACGGGGTAAGTGCCACGCACCTGTGCTGCATCGTGATATTGAGGCAATTTGCTTTCTACTGGACCATCAAAGTATTCGATCATATAGTCGGAAAAAACCAGCTAAAAACAATAACCAGAATGGGGCGCAGGTACACAGATTTTAATTGGCAACGGTCATATTCTCACTACCATAACTTATTATCATTTATAACTTACTAAATCATCATCATCTTGAGTAGCTTCCAACAAATTATGAAATCATATTTGACGTAATTTTAACATTGTAAGATTTCCTAGTTGTTTATTAATATGATTCGGATCTTTATGACAAAAAAAGGAAAAATATACATGCAGAAATGATTTTAAAAACGGTTAAATATGACGTAAAAATAACAAAATATGATCAAACATTTAAATTTACTATAACTCCGTAATATCGCGATTACAAAATTTTTATTTTTTATTATATATATACATATTGATGTAGGAGATCCTGTTTTGAGGACAGAATTTAATAAAGCTCTGAATGACTTGAAAGCAAATAAGGCAGTTGGAATTGATGATATTTCTGCAGAACTTCTTAAATCCCAAGGAGAGGAAGGAATCGAAAGATTATTCAAGCTGATATCAAAAAGTTATGAAACAGAAGAAATTCCAACTGATTTTAATAAAAATGTCATCTTCACACTTCCAAAGAAAGCACCAGCCGACAAATGTGAGAATTATCGCACCATTAGTCTAACATCACATGTTTCAAAATTATTGACCAGAATAATATACAGAAGGATGGAAAGGGTAGTAGAAGAGATAGTAGGTGTAGATCAGTGGGTTTAGGAAAAATCGTGGTACAAGGGAAGCAATTCTGTCTTTAAGATTAATACTAGAAGGGCGGATCAAGAAAAACAAAGATACTTTTATGGCATTTGTTGATATAGAAAAAGCATTTGATAATGTTAGGTGAGACAAGATGTTCAAAATTTTAAAGAAGTCAGGTCTAAAGTATCGAGATAGAAGAATACTCTATAAACTATATAAGAATCAAGTGGCGGTAATAAAAGTAGAGAATCACGAGAGACATGCATCAGTTAAAAAGGGTGTGATACAAGGTTGTAGTCTATCCCCGTTAATATTCAACTTGTATGTAGAAGAAGCAATGAAGAAAGTTGAAGAAAAATTTCCATGCGGCATAAGTTTTCAGGGAGAAAAAATCAGTATGCTACGATTTGCTGATGACATTGTCTTGTTAGCAGAGAGGGCTGAGGATATTGAGAAGTTACTGAATGGCATGAACAAAATACTGAAGGAAGATTTTGGACTTATTATAAATCAAAGCAAGACAAAAGTGATGAAATGTAGCGATATAGGTTCCCTTTGTAGGAGTTTCACCAAGGATGATAGAGTAGTGATAGTGGGAGGTGCGGGAAATAGTATTGATAGAAACGCGAGTTATAGTATAGAGAGTGACCTGAGGAAGGTGGTGAAGGAGGCACAGCATACCAGGGTGGAGCTCATGCAGGTCCTGAGTCGCCATGACCGTCCACAATTGAACTATGCTGTGAGGCGGGTTAATGTGGAAACGGAAGTGCTACTTGGGAAAGGCATTAGTTCTGTGTTGGGGGTTGTGCCTGTGAACACCATTGGTAGGTGGGGTTTCACTAGGCACGGCCTACACCTAAATAGAAGGGGGAAGGGAGTACTTTCTGAGTTGTTAGCTAAAGCAGTGAGGGAGCCCGTTTCCAGTGATGATGGGGTCAGGACTGTGCCTTTTTTTAGGTTAGGGGCTGCTGGTGAAGGGACAGAAATAGATTATCAAAGTGATACTGATTGCAGATTCGCGATGGGGAAAGTCACAGATATTAAAGAAATAGATGAAATGGCTGAAACAATAACTGACTGCATTAAAAGTGGGAAAGAGGAGATAAATTCTGAAAATGTAAAGCCAATAGTAAGGGTGTTAATGGTAAACTGTAGAAGTATAATGAACAAAGTAATCGAATTTGCAAACTTAATAGAGATGCATGAACCACAAATAATAATTGGGGTAGAGAGTTGGTTAAAAGAAGAAGTACTAGACAGTGAGGTTTTTCCTGATGGTTACAGAGTGTACCGCAGAGATCGAGGAGCAATTGGTGGAGGAGTCTTCATACTAGTTAGCAAAAAACTACCATAGTTCACTGGCATTCATAGATCAAGACCATGAGTTACTTGGGGTAGATTTCTGGGGTAGTAAAAAAGAAAAAATCAGAGTGTTGGCTGTTTACCGCAGTGGAAGAATGACAGAAGAGGATGAGGCTCTTGGGGAGAAATTAAATTCATACTCAGATTTCAGAGGTGAGAATAGAATGATCATCATCGGCGGAGATTTAAATTTACCAGGTGTAAACTGGGAAGGGAATAAGATAAATAACACAAGGGAACAAAGATTTGCAAATATCTTAATAAGGGAAGGAGGATTTACACAAGTGGTTGAGCAAAACACTAGGGGACAAAATATTTTGGATATATTTCTAATTAAGCCCGATGAAAACCTTTTGAGGTATCAAGTAACTGAAGGAATAAGTGATCATGAAGCAGTTCTGATGGATATTAGAGGATTCAGTAAACCAGCAGCCAAAATTGAAGGGGGAAATAGGTACAATTATAAAAAGGCACAGGTTTCAAATTTGAGGAGATATTTCAGAGAACAATTCAGCAAATGGAAGGAAGGCTCAGGTACAGTAGAGTCAAGGTGGAAAGAGTTCAAGGAGATAATAAGAAAGGGGGAAGAAAAATTTATTCCAAAGCAAAAAATAAAGAGAAGTAGAGATCCTATGTACTACAATAGGGAAGTGAGGAGGTTAAAGAGGTTGGTAAGAAAAGAACATAACAGAGTTAAGAGACAGCAGGGTAGTAGGGAATATTTAAAACAACTAAACAAGGACTTAATAACAGCAAAGAAAATGGCCAAAGATGGGTTTATGAAGAGTATTGTCAGTGCAGGGGGACCATTGACTGATGCATCTAGAAATTTCTATGGCTATATCAGGAAACTGAGGGGAAGGGAGGATGTAGAGACACTTATAGATAAGGATGGAGAAGAAGTTACTGACGATTTGAAAAAGGCAGAGATTTTAAGTAACTGGTTCAGAGAAAGCATTAGGGACAATGAATCAGAAACAGGAGGGTCTAATTCGGAGAACGAGCTTAACAACACAATTAGAAATGACGATAGTAAAAAATTTGATATCCATCCTGAGGAAATCATGAAGGAAATAAGAAAGCTGAAAAAACATAAAGGGGCTGGTGAAGATATCTTAAAGATAGCCGGATGTGACATTGTACCTTATCTTGAAATATTATTTAAATTGAGTCTAGACACTTGCTGCTTACCACAGGACTGGAAAAGTGCAATAGTAGTACCGGTACATAAGGGAGGGGTGAGAAATAGAGTTGAGAATTACAGGCCAATCAGTTTGACATCAGTGGTAGGTAAATTAATGGAAAGATTGATATGCAACCACATCAGAAATATATGTGAGGAACGTAATTGGTTTTCAAGCAGGCAACATGGTTTCAGGCAAGGATATTCATGCGAATCTCAGTTGGTGGGATATATGCAAGATATTTCAGATGAAATGGACAAGGGAGGCCAAATTGATAGTGTAGCACTAGATCTGTCTAAGGCGTTTGACAGAGTAAGCCATAAAATGGTAGTAAATAAGGTAAAAACCATTGGAGTGGATAAGAAAGTCATTTGCTGGGTAGAAGAATTTTTAAAAGGTAGAAAACAGAAAGTTAGGGTAGGAAATGTAGTATCAAAAGAAGTGGAAGTAAAAATGGGTGTGCCACAGGGTAGCGTATTGGGACCATTGCTATTCATTATTCTAATGAATAATTGTGTTGCCTGTTTACTATCTGAAATTAGATTGTTTGCAGATGACATGATGCTGTATAAAAGAATCAAAACGATAGAGGATTGTAAACAGTTGCAGGGTGATCTGGACAGGATATCTAATTGGGTTAGTAAACATGGAATGAAGATAAATGCAAAGAAGAGTCAGCTTATTAGATACACAAATAAAAAACAAAAGGTTAATTATGAATATAAGGTGGGGAAAGAATTGCTTGCTGAAGACTTGAAATGCAAATATCTTGGAATTACTTTTGATAACAAACTTAACTGGGCAGGACACATAGGACAGGTGGTAGGAAAAGGTTTCAGAGTTCTGCACTTGTTGGAGAGAGTTATGAGGGGATGTACGAGAGAAGTCAAGGAATTGGGTTACAAAACTTTGGTCAGACCATTGCTCGAATATGGTAGTGTAGTATGGGACCCTCATTTTACGTATCAAATACAGGAGTTGGAGAGGGTGCAAAGAAGGGCTGCTAGATTTGTTTCTGGAAATTATCGCAGAATGCAATCAGTGACGGATATGATAAAGGAGCTGGAATGGGATTCATTGCAAGACAGGAGGAGGATGAGGAGGGTCATGGGAGTGTACAGGGCATATACTGGTGATGAGGCATGGAAAGATATTGCAGTAGGTATGAAAAGTAGTGCATGGAAGGGAAAAGATGACCATGACCACAAGCTGGCACTCGATTTCAGGCACAAGGGTGTAGGAAGATTCTCTTTTTTAGGTAAGGGTGTCAGGGATTGGAATGAGTTACCAAGAGAAACGATGAATAATTTACCGGAAACTTTGAAGGAATTTAAAGAAAAAAATTTGTAGAGGGCAAATGTAGGTGGGTGCAGGATAGGGGGAAGATAGCTGTGTAGGGAAATTGCCACCGGAGCCTGTGCTCCATTGCAATTAAATTAAAATTAAATGAAATGATACCAATACTAGTAGATTAAATATAAAAATACGATGGGATGCAATAGGAGAAGTAAGTGAATTCTGTTACTTGGGAAGTAAAATTATAACCGATGGCCGAAGCAGGAATGATGTTAAAAGCAGAATAGTACTAGCAAAAAGAGCATTCATGAAAAAGAGAAACCTTTTAGTTTCAAATATTGATCTAGGAATTAGAAAGAACTTTTTTAAACTCTTTGTGTGGAGCATAGCACTTTATGGCAGTGAAACATGGACTTTAGGAATACCGGAAATAAAGAAAATTGAAGCATTTGAAATGTGGTGCTACAGAAGAATGCTGAAAATTAAGTGGACAGACAAAGTAAGAAATGAACGAGTTTTGGAAATGATGGGTTAGAAAAGAAGTTTGTTGAAGAAGCTTACGAAAAGAAGAGACAGGCTGGTAGGTCATATTTTGAGACATGCTGGATTGGTTAATTTGTTAGTGGAGGGAACAGTTGAAGGTAAGAACTGTATAGGAAGACAGTGATTAGAATATATGAAACAGATAATTGAGGACGTGGGCTGTATGGGGTATGCAGAAATGAAGAGGTTAGCACAGGATAGGAAAGGATGGAGGATTGCATCAAACCAGTCGAAAGACTGACGACAGCAAAATATATATATATATATATATATATATATATATATATATATATATATATTGAGTATGTCGATACTCACGGATCCAGTGAAGATTTATCACTGACAGGATTATTTTAAAAAGTGTTGGTCACATTGATTGATGAAGCTTGACACAGGCATGCTACCGCTGCTGCATTGTCGAGATTAAAGGCGGGCGGAACAGTAACGTTTAGAGAGTGAGAATAATGCATAACTAGAAAATGGTCTGAATATACTTTCATATACCATATGAAATGCATTTAAATACAACCGGAATGTTCAATCAATGTTTGATTATGGATTATAGCTCAAAGGGTAGGCAAGACAAAATATGACTCTTGAAAAAAATCTGTACCCTACTTATAACTCTGCGTCAACAGCAGCAAATAAAGATAATCTGTTTTAAATCTGAACAGATAGGTGCCAAAGATCACACCATATCAAAAATAAAAACATCTCTCTTAACCTGAATAAATACCAAACAAATATCACAATACAATTAAGATAAACAGTTTTCATTCTGTTAATTTTGTTCTTGACTGTCGACGTATCTTTGGTTCTATATTTACATCAAGTTTTGGAATATAGTAGATTAAAATACACCAGAAACGTGAATCAAAGCTTTCAGTGACCTGGCGGAACCGTCGACCTATATTTTTTTTTTCCTTAATCGGGCTTAATAACGTGGGTGAAGCTGCAGGCAATATGCTATAATACAGAATTTTATTTCTTATCCTGGTCTAGGCTGCATTTCGACATAACCTCATCCTTCGGTAATGTTGCTTCTTGAAACACCATACATGAATTCGACCACACATCTAGGATCACGCGGACAAAGCAGTACGCAAATGCTGATATGGATTTAAAGAAAAATAAGAAACCAAATGTAATTTTTTACAAATCTACGTTATAATTTCTCTGAAGTCTCGCTATAAGGTGAGCAGATAACCTGTGGATGTCACCTGACACCTGTAACACACCTGCTGTGTTCAACACCCATTCCAAAGCATCGTGTTTCACAATTATGAATGGCAGTCATTGGTGCTTTATAAAAATGGCGCTGTCCTGGTTGTGCGTCGGGCTCACAGAAACTGCTCCACGGTGTTCCAGATATTAATGAGAAAAGCGGTCTGATGTTATTTGCATCAGCCAAAATAGCGATGGAAACTGCAAATGGAAATTTCCGCCGTACAAACCTCACAGTGCTAGCTTTCAGGTATTATTAAGTGAATGACAGCAATGGGTGCTAGGGTAGCATTGCTGTGGATGGTTTCTGGTGTTATTATTTGAGAAAATGGAACTCACAGAGAATCGGATCAACAGGCTGAGGGGAGAGGACAGGGGAGTGCGATGGGATTCGGCATTCAGCTGTACTGGTTTGAGGAAATAATGGAAAACTCAAATTTGGATGGTCGGACGGAGATTCGAACCCACGTCCTTCCGAATGCGAGGCCAGAGCGTTACCGCTCACCCACGACGCCCGGTACCACTTTCGGTGTGATAGATGCGGAATCGAAGTGCAGTAATGTCAATTGGTGGTGGTAATAATAGTAATAGCGGTATTATTGGTAATAGTAATGTTAGTAGTAATATTAGGTGCAATAGTAGTAGTAGTAGATGTAGTAGTGATGGTGGTTTAATATAGAAGTAGTAGAGAAATTGGATTTTGAATTCGTTGTTTATAAAGTAAATAGTTTAAATGCATAAATTATAAATAAATATATGCATGTAAAAATAATGGAAATAAAGGCCCAGGTTAGATGGACTATACTGTATATTGGAAAAAAGAATAAATAAATAAAGGATGACGGTTTCTGTACTGGGCAGCTTCACTGACGTCGAATGCGATTAGAAAACTCAGAAGCTGGCTATGAAGAAGCCAAGAGTGAATGAGGACACAGAAGTGGGTGAATTTTGCATGTTTGCCGACCCTGTCAGGTACGGCTGTTCACTCACCATAGCAAGAAGTGAAAACTTTCTAGCAGTACTAGAAACGTGATTGCTTTTGTAAACTCGAGTACTATCATCCGCTAATTGCACCCGTCGAACAAAGAGAAAGGCATTTGTATTAAATATGAACCAAGGTAAGACAAAAGTCGTGAATTATCGAAGTAGAATAATAGCAATAACAGTAGATTATATAAAAAAAGCGGGTCCACGCATAAAAGTAAGAGAATTCGCAATTGCTACTGACTGTTGAGGCAAGACCGACGTCAAAATCATAAAGGCGCCAGCGAAAACAATCGAAGAAAATATCAGTTAGTTTCAAATATTAATATAGGACTCAGAAAGAAGAACAGCACTTCATCAAAGTCAACGATGGACTTTACCAGGAAAAAAAAAAAAAAAATGAAAATTGGAGCATTCGAAACGTGATGCTGTAGAAGGATGCTGAAAAATTAAGTGGGAGGATGAAATACGAAATGGTATTGTTTTGGAATACAGTCTGTTCAAGGGACTGGTTAACTTGGTAGCTGAGGAATAGTTGTCGGAAAGAGTTGTTGAGGAAGTCAAAGATTACAATATGTGGAGCAGATAATTGGAGACCCACGTAGGTTTTATTGGATTTACTCAGATGGAGCGATTAGCACGAAATAGGAAGAGATGGAGTCGCACCAAATTAGCGTAGAAAATGATAAAAAATATTCAGTTACTAAAAGTCTTCGTGCTTGCTTCTTGAGAACACTTCACGAGTGAGAATACCTCTCTCATTATTTCGTGTCGAGTCGCTGCCTCCTTCACGCTTCGGAAGACGACGAGTTGCGCGGGAATTCCAGACCTCCTGGTAAGTGTGTTGTTTAGCTGGGGCAATGTCCCAGGTTTGTTTGATTAAATAATTTTGCTCTCGCTGATTACTGATTAAGTTTGCCTCGGCTAAACTCTCAGGGCGCCCAACCACTTCACCCCGTGCCACTCAGAGTGGCTGAAGTGATGTTGACAGCCGAGTATTTGACAGAAGTGCCAACTCACAGCTTGACAGCGTGCTGTGGCCTTGGGGATTTCCATAAACCGAAACTTGTTGGCAGACGTGTTTATCACTTTTCGGTAATTACTCCGCATATACTCAGCATTTACAGAATGACTTGCGTTGCATTGCTAGAGCTGAAACGGATGGTATTCTGTAACCTCGAGAGCTCATCGCATTCAGCAAACTTCTGCATTGCACATTCGGTGTGACAGCAGTTCTTAAACAGTCGATTAGCTGGTTTACGATGAATAGAAAAGGTTCGCAGCAAATGGAAACAATAAATTCCGTCTCAGGTACCTTCTCCTCTGAAGATCAATTGAACCAGAGACATTTGACGCTATGACCCAGCGTGGTGGGTGAGCCCTTCCATTCAGGAGGACGCGGGTTCGAATCCCCGTGCGGGCATCCAGATTTGGGCTTTCCATGGTTTCCCCAAATCGTTCCAGGCTGGGACTGGTTTAGCACTAGCTGATATAAATTATCCTATTGGAATAAGAAGACGGCTAAGTGGTAGTGAGTCCGTTTAATTCCCACTGAAAACTGTTCATTTACAGTCAAATGCTAGCGTCTTGAAGCTAAATTGCTGATTGATAGATTGAATGACTATGAAGGAAGACGTGGCAGCTTGGTTGGACAGCATTAGCGCTGGGCGAGGCTTCGAGAGTCGGCGCAATCCATTAGCTAACCCATATCGACTGCTTCAAGTCTACACAATGAATGAGAGAATGCTACTTATATTGCTGACCGGAACGAACCCGCCGAAGGTGACTTTGCTGTAATCATTTTTATCGAACAACAAGCTGTGCTAAATTGCGTCTGTCTTTGCCGATCAGACCCGTTGCAAGTTAGAGTAAAAAATACAGCAAGTATTTGAAAAATACTAATTGCTCTTAATCAAAACCTTAGGTCCAAAACGACCTTCACACTACCTTCAAAAGTATAGAGAGGACCCGACTGAGATGGTATGGGCATGTAAAGAGAATGGAGGCTCAGAGAATCCCAAGAAAAATCCATGAAATTAAGATGCGAGGTAAACAACCCAGAGGAAGACCAACAGATAGTTGGCTGAAAGAAGTGGAGGAGTGTGTACGGAAGAGAGGAGAGGACTGGAACAAAGTGGTGACAGAGAGGTGGTGGGATGAAAGAAGCAAATGGAGAGGCTTGTGCATTAAGCAGACCTGGCCAGAGGCTGAAAACTGTTAAGGATGATGATGATGACTACCTCCAAAAGGCCCTGACAGAATTCCTTCCTGTTCCTTGCCCCCATTCATTTCCCGCCTCTAATGACCTCAACTTCGATGACCACAATAAAAAAAACAACAACCACAACATATTTGACGTTATGAAATGTGGCGTTATAGGCGACTGTGTAATCGAAAAGAAATGACGTAAGCAGAGATCTGACTGTATGAGTGGTAGTCGAACGCAGTATGGATAAGGCAATGTGTGTCTGATCTTCCACACATCGCTGGGGTTCCACAATAGCGTTACTACATCTCGGAAGCAGGGACTGGTATACTCTGTCAAGGGTATACCGTAGATTCCGGTAAAACCATCTCTGTCAGTCAGAACTTATTGTTGCATCTTTGATGGAGGATGGAACGTATCATCTGATTTCAGAATGAAAGGAAAAGAAAAAAAAATAGCACGTATCCCATGTTACCTTCTCCCGTTCTATTCTTTGTTTACTGACACTTTCTTACAGGCCTAAAGGTGAATTTCATTAAAAAGATCTTAGAGATTTTTTTCTTCTTCTTTTAGAGTTCGGACAACTCCGGACCACGGGAAATAACTTCATGCTATTTCCAATATTTTTTCATCTTCTGTGTTGTTTCCCTTTTTCTTGTGTCCAAACTGTTTTTCTTAGTTTCTGTACTTTCATCTGGAAACCCCCCAAAAAACTGCCAAATTTTGTCACCATGCAAAAATATTCAAGGTCTAATTTTTCTTAAGATTCATTTTTATTACGTCTGACTTTACTTCAATAAACCAACGAATTTGTTTGAGATTTTTTTCCAAATAAACTTTTTTGTTAGTATTTCTGTCCTCATTCGGACGTGGTGTCCAAAACTAGCAATTATTCGTCTTCTGAGAGTTTCCGAAAGTTTTTAAATTTTCGAACATAATTCTTTATTAGGCCTACAGTTTTCCTTCCTCTATAATACTTTATAAATTCGTTAATTAAATCGCACTCAGCCTGTTTTTAAACACTTGCGTCTGAATCCTGAAACCATGCCATTTCGTTGCTCGTTAATGATTCTTGTGTTTATTTCACCTGCCACGTTGGCTCAAGTGGACACGACACCATGATGGCGTCCGGCGCAGACACGAAGTTAGTTGTTTCGACTACTGGTGATGGAAGATATTCTTGTCGTTTAGCCGTCAGGATAAGATAGGTGATAGTGCTCAGATCGTAAGCATCAGATTGTGAGCCAAAGTCCTGGGATAAATCCTAAACCTCTCCGCAGTGCGTAGGGCATACGACACTGTTGGCGGTGATTCGTCTGTCGGATGGACACGTTAATCCTGACACTCCGTATCTTTCAGAGTAGCAGGCACCAAGTTTCGTTCTCTCCCTTCTTTCATTCATTTAAAACACACTACGCTGAACGTACATACTCTACAGTTATTTACACAAAAACAATAAACACGCAAATACAATTCTATCACTGGGGTAGGGAGAAAAACAACCCCCGTTAAAATTTTCCAACAAAAAGTACCCTGCAACCTAATGGTTGAGGAATAGAACAGTATGTCCTACAGTGTTTTTTATGGGCACTTTCAAGGACTCTCTGTGGGCCTTGAAAGTATCTCTCAGCCTCTGGTGTATTAACTCTTACTCTTGTACCATACCGGCCACATTTCCTCCCTGATTCGGCCTGTTTAACCTGCTGGCAGGCGGACGTAATGCACACCGCGATCACCTTGGAGGTCCGCAGATCTCGTGAGAGCAAACCGGTTCACTTCACAGATCCTCGCGATGAGTTTAAAAAATCAGCGTAACCTCCAGCACGAACCTGTAGAGTAACAACGTCACTGCCGGGCTCTTTGTCTGAAGTGGATTTAATGGTAGCAGGTTCAGGAGAATATCCTTGGGTAGTGTTCCTTCCTGAGACGGTATACACGATATCGACACGCGCTGATTCATTTCGTTTGCGGGTTTCAACCATTCCTTTCTAATTCTTTTAATTCACTGCTGCCATCTCCCAATCCTGAGTCCTATTTGTTTCTAAGGTTTCATTTGTGGAATACCAGAAAGAAGGAAAATTGAAGCATTTGAAATGAGGTGCTACAGAAGGATGCTTAAAATTAAGTGGAGAAATAAAGTACGAAATAAACTTGTGTTGGAAATGATCAATGAGAAAAGAAGCTTGTGCAAGAGTCTTACAGAAAGAAGAGACAGGATTGTGGGTTACATTTTGAGACATGTGGGATTGGTTAATTAGTTAGTGGAGAATACAGTCGAATGAAAGAACTGGAGGGGTAGACAAAGATTAGAATATATGAAGCAGATAATTGAAGATGTAGGTTATAAGGGGTATACTGAGATGAAGAAGACGCAAGATAGGAAGGGATGGAGGATTACATCACCAAATCAGTCGAATGACTAATGACAGCAAAAAAAAAAAAAAAAAGGACAAACTGAAAGAAACATACGTGAGGCTGCTGTACCATAACCCAGGTCGCTGGCTTTCATCTCCACTTCATATGTTCTTTCTCAAGGTTTATAATGTTCTCTCTCTTTGATGACATCTAAATGTTTTTGTTATCGTAAGCCAGTGACTGCTGTTTAGCGCAAATGATGATGCAAAAAACTTCTTGTTCCAGTAAGATGTCCTTACACAACGACACTAGTGGCTCGAAAATAGATTTTCAACGTACAAGCAAACGTTTGCATCCTTGCAAACCTTGACATTCTCATGTCTAAACTGAGAGCATTAAATATTGGCAGTGGTACTACAGATTGGTTCGAATGGTATTTGAGGAACAGTCAACATTGTGTTGGGAATATCACCGGAGGCAGATCGCTATGGGAGAATGTAAATAGTGTTGTCCCTCAGGGCTCAGTCCTGGGACCACCTCAATTTTCTATACATACATATATGCAATAAATCGTGTGGCCAGTGCCTTATATTTGTATGCTGATGACTTGCAACAATATCTCAATGCAACACCAGACTATACACTCTCTATAATAAATGATGACCTCACGTATCTTTCTGACTGAAAGAGGCTTGGACTAAAAATAAACCTACTCAACTCGGGCTACTGTTATTACTAGTTCGAAACTTATAGCGAGCAACTTCAGATGAAATAACCCAAAAACAACTTTCAGGATCACAGTTAAATTGTGGCTATGCGGCGAAAGATCTTTGAGTCCTAGTTAACAGTAATTAAAACTGGTCTATGGACACTTTCTCAGTATAGCGCAAAGCATTCTATTCTCTAAAAGAAAAATTTCCCCACCCATTAAAACAAATCTAGTGCAGGTTATTGTGCTTCCCAATCTATATTACTGCGACTCTGTTAAGCAAAAATTTAAGTTCGGCATATATGAGAATTGAACTCATTATAAACTGCTGGGCTTTGGTTGTGACATCATACGCTACCATCAACCCGGCTCAAGGTATTTTTTTAACTGCTTAACGTCTCTTAACAACGAGGGAAAGGACGGGGGCAAGGAATTGGAAGGAATTCGGCCATGGCCTTTTGAAGGAAGCATACCGGCATTTGCCTGGAGTGATTTGGGAAACCATGGAAAACCCAAATCTGGATGCCCGGACGGGGATTCAAACCGCCGTCCTCCCGAATGCGAGGCCAGAACGCTAACCTATACACCACTTGAGTATTTCTTGTCTGGCGCATCCACGCTGCGGGGGTGGACATCCTAGCTCCAGTAGGCCGGAGTGACAGGGTGGCTAAGTCCAGGTAAGGACCCAGTCCCACAGGGTATAGTGTGGAACCCATGCCCAGGGATACGGGCGAAGTCCTCAACGGCAGTTTTCGGCAGAGAGGGACTCCTAAAGACTGGCGAAAATGGCGGAAGGGTCCACCCATTCTTTCCGGGGGTAAATTGGAAGGAAACACCACTGCCTTGTGGTGAGGATCTTCAAAGGCTAAGGGAATAAACCATGAAAGAAAATCCTTGACTGGGTTAGGCCTAGTAAGCCAACAGTACAAGTACGAATGGATTGTTTTCAAATACAAAGGAAAAAGCCTCGGAAAATGTTATAAAAGTAGACGACCTGGCAATGAAAATGGAAAACGAGAAGGGTTACGATTTGGAACTCCAAACATGAAAACATAGACGGGAAAGACTGAGGAAATCGTAGATTTGATGGATAGACGGAAACTAGATATACTGGGACTAGCGGAGACAAGATGGAGAGGGGAGGGCATGAAGGAATTACGGAGTGGATACAAGCTTTACTGGATTGGGAATAGTGACGGAAACAGAAATGGAGTAGCACTTGTGGTAAAGGAAGGATTAAGGGAACAAGTAGTAGGAATAAAAGACAGAATGATAAAGGTTGAAGTGAAAGTTAGGAACAAGAATATGCAATTAATACAAATTTATGCACCTCAGGTAGGCTGTACTGAGCAGGAAAAGGAAAGTTTCAAAGAGGATCTGCAGCAGCTGTTTGGCAGGAGCAACCAAATTATAATGGGAGACCTTAATTTTCATGTTGGTACTGCAAGAAAAGGATTTGAAGAGATCCTTGGAACACAAGGATGGGGCAGCAAAAATGCAGAAGGAAGAAAGTTGTTGGAGTTCAGCAAACGTAATGGTCTGACTGTGGGGAATTCATGGCTCAAGAAGAGGGAAAGTCACAAAATAACATGGAATAGTACATAATTCTCTCGGAAGTCGAGTGTGGACTTCTTCCTAATCGAAGCAGAGATGAAGCAGAGTATTGTGGATATAAAGGTCATCTCATCAGAAGCCTTAGATAGTGACCATCGACTTCTAATAGCCTGTCGGAAAGAGAAAAAGGGAGCTAGAACGTCAGACAACCAGGAGAGAAGAATAAGAGTGTGGAAACTGAAGGATGACGAGTGCAAGAGAGAGTACCAAGAGCAGCTTGTGCAGAAAATACCTAGGGATGACTTGCAGTCAGCGGAGGAGGAATGGGAACATTTTAAAACCACCTTGGTAAAAACAGCTCAAGTAGTATGTGGTAGGACAGCTGGTAGGAGAAGAGAAAAAGAAACTCCATGGTGGAATGACAGGGCAAAGGATTCTGTGCTACAGAAGAATAAAGCCTTCAGGGAGTGGTTCAAAGGAGAACAGAAGAAAGCAAAAGAGTATACAGCTGCAAAAAGAAAGAAGCAAAAACAGTGATACAGGAAGAAAAGAGGAAATGGATGGAAAAATGGCCGGAAATGCTAAGAGAAGGTAGTGAGGGCAGTAAGAAGGTGTTGTATGCAATGATAAAAAGTAGGAGGAAGAGGATAATGGTAGCAGGTAGTATAAAGAATAAGAATGGCAACTTAGTGGACGGGAAGGACGACATAAAGGAAGTTTGGAGGGAGTATTTTGAGGATCTGTTGAATGCTTCAGGACCCAGTGATGAAAATGAGAGTACACAGGAAGAACAGAACCAGTATCAATAGGAAAAGGAAGATATTACATGGAAGGAACTGGAGGAGGCGATAAAGAGAATAAAGGGAGGTAAAGCACCCGGAGTGGATGAAGTGAGCGTGGAGATGATACGAGCTGCTGGAGTAATGGGCACACATTGGCTCTACAGGGTGATGCGGGCTGTGTGGAAAGCGGGAAGAATCCCAGATGACTGGAGGAAAAAGGTAATAATACCCATATATAAAAAATGGGACAGAACCGTCTACCAGAACTACCGTGGTATTACCCTGATGTGCCACTGTTCCAAGATATATGAAAAAGTTTTGGAAAGCCGAATAAGAAGCACGGTGGAAAGGCAGCTAATGGAAGAACAATATGGATTTAGGAAGGTCAACTATCGATCTTATATTTGCAATAAGACAGCTACAAGAGCGGCACTATGGAAAAGATCTGGTGATGTCCTTCCTGGACTGGAAACTAACAAGATATGGGGATCTTCAAACACTGGAAAAAGTATAAAGAAAAATTTTGAGAAAAATACGCGAACCTAAACGTAATGGTAATGCTGAATACAAATTAAGACCAAACCGAGAAATATATTTGGAAATAGAAAAATTAATAGTTATAATGAGGAAAATAAGACTGCAATTTTACGGGCACATATACAGATTGGATGATAACAGACTAACGAAACAGATCTTCACCTTAGTAAACAAATCCAAATCCAACACCCACATGGTTCACTGAAACTGAAAAGGACATGAAAAACGCTGGAGTGAAAACAGATATAACAGGAAACAGAACACTCTTTAGAGAAGTAATTCACAAGGCAGGTTTTCAGGAAAGACAGAAATACATAAAGGGAAGAAAATGGACCCAGGAAGGAAAGGAACAACACTCTCAAAGAAACATAGCCAAAGTTTATTTATCGTACCCTCCAAATGGGTTATTCAAAAGAAGAACTGGGTGGAATTTTCCCACCGAATTACCTTTGACCTGCACGAATTTTAAATTCTTTCATCGTTTTTAGTAGGTGTATTACAGGGATTTTGACACCAAGAGACCTATATAAGAATATTTCAGGAACAACGGGGTCAATGTGAAGGGATGCCACTTTTCCCAACCAAGAAGACCTAAGAGGAAGTGTGCATTCCGCGGTGCAGATGGAACTGGTATTCAGTGAAATATGTTTACACGTCTTTAGGTGCAAGCATTACAAATAAATTGTTTGAAGTATTTTAAATCTATCTATCATTTGTTTAAGATACTGCACTTGGGCACCGCATAGTGTTTTGAAGCCTGAAACCTGGAATGGGCAGGATACACAAAGATGTGCAGTACGCGCGTGTTTGGAGCAGTTAAGGCACTTCTGTGGGGGAAAAATAAGTTTTTTCAGCTGCGTATCTTTTAGAATACAATAAATCCTTTGTGATACAATTCGATCATTGAAAGCTGCTTTACTACGACAGTAATGGCTGACAGTCGTGGACCTAGCAGACATACAGCAGAGGGCAAATACCTGAGTTGGTAGAAAAAGCGGATCCACCTTTAATTACAGGACTGAGATATTTTGTGAAGTAAAGAGATGAACAATTCACTAAAACCAGAGGAAAAATTGAAAGTAAAAAAAAAAAAATCCGTATAATCGATAAGTAAGTTTGCAGCGAAACACCATGTTTACATAAAAATTCGTTTTCTGACTAACTGTTTTATTATGAAATAGGTTGTTTGTGCGTTTTTCCTCAGGATCTGAAAAAAGGATCGCTAAATACAAACCCGTTTATTACATCTGCTACTGACTACGCTTAAACACACACACATACACATTGAATCGGTAAGTGGGTTAGCAGGTCTCTTCTGATGTTAGATGGTGGCTTTCATATCATTTAGCTTTAGTAAATACCATTTGGTATTTGCATTAATGATTCTTTTGCACATGTACAACCTGAAGAAAAGACCAAAGTTCTCCTTTTGTTAAATGATTATGTTTACGATATGAACTTGATGTACGTTTAATGGATGAAATTTAAAAAAGTCTTGTTTCTTGTATATATTTATTTACCAACATCCGGCACATACAGAAAAATAATTCACTCCTGTCAAAAGTGTTGTAGCGGCAATGAACCATCTCAATTCTGATCCCTTTGACGGTGAAAATCCTACATCATATTTGTTCATCGTCCTGTTGTCGCGACGGATCATATTATACGATTCCAATTAACACAAAGTTATATATTAAAACTGTAGTTTTAGAAAAATCATCACTGTCGTATTTGACTAACGTATTTGAAAGTGAAATAGCAAAGATAAAAACTCTACTCGTAGTCACAAATTTATGTTTTATAAATGTTACCGACTCATAACTAGTGCTGGAAAACAAAGTTATTATTCAAGTTTGTTCGACATACCTCAGATGGCACGAAGCATCGAGCTTGAAGTATCTGGCGAGAGCTGGATGTGCTGGGAATGTACTACATGACTTCAGTTATCAACAACATCCGTAGAAGAAGATCGCGGATCCCAGGCCCACTAAAAGTACGCTGAATTAACGTACAGACTCCACATTCCATACACCAATTTCTATCATCGTGGAAGAAAGAATGTACTGTTATCCCGCCATATACAGCATGTGTTGAATTAAACACACCCTTAAAGTTCTCTACTTGATTCACTTGCATCGTGCCTTCCAATTTCGCATAAACATCAGGATATCTAGTTGGGTTGGTAAACATGGGATGAAGATAAATGCAAAGAAGAGTCAGCTAATTAGATACACAAATAAAAAACGCCAGGTTAGTTATGAATATAAGGTGGAGAAAAAATTGCTTGCTGAAGACTTGAAATGTAAATATCTAGGCATTACATTTGAAAACAAGCTTAACTGGGCAGGACACATTGGACAGGTGGTTGGAAAAGGTTTCAAAATTCTGCACTTGTTGGAGAGAGTGATGAGGGGATGCACGAGAGAAGTAAAGGAATTGGGTTACAAAACTTTGGTCAGACCATTGCTCGAATATGGTAGTGTAGTATGGGACCCACATTTTGAGTATCAAATACAGGAGTTGGAGAAGGAGCAAAGAAGGGCTGCTAGATTTGTTTCTGGAAATTATCGCAGAATGCAATCAGTGACAGATATGATAAAGGAGCTGGAATGGGATTCATTGCAAGACAGGAGGAGGATGAGGAGGGTAATGGGAGTGTACAGGGCGTATACTGGCGATGAGGCATGGAAAGATATTGCAGTAGGTAGGAAAAGTAGTTCATGGAAGGGGAAAGATGACCATGACCACAAGCTGGCACTCGATTTCAGGCACAAGGGTGTGGGAAGATTCTCTTTTTTAGTTAAGGATGTCCGGGATTGGAATGAGTTACCAAGGGGAATGATGAATAACCTACCGAAAACGTTAAAAGAATTTAAAGTTAGAATTTGTAGAGGGCAAATGTAGGTGAGTGTAGGATGGGGGAAGTTGGGTGTCTAGGGAAATTGCCACCGGAGCGTGTGCTCCATTGCAATTAAATTAAATTATTTTAAACATTACTCATTACATTATTTATTCGGAATATATTTTGAACGTTGATTGCATTAATAAAAACTTCCTCTTCAGGGTACAGTAAACACAAATTCAAAAAAATCTCCAGTAATTTCAGTGAACGCAGCAAATTGAAAAAGTTGCACTTCAGTTACAGTTTTTGTGAGAAATTTTTAACGTTAATCCATCATGAATGATATCTGTTTAGTGGGTGATCCTTCTGCCACATCTGTAGATTGTTGAGATCCCCAGTTATTTTGAGCTTGCGAAGTAGGTATAGGATGGGTGAAGAGAGAAATGGAGTGGGACAAGACGACTTCTAAGCATCGTTTCATTTATAGATGTCATATGTCTCTTCTGTCTGTGATACTTCCCCACAAACTTCTTCCGCATCCACCATTTCCAAATCAAGTTATTTTTGCACTTTATCTGTCCACTTAATTTTCAACATCCTTCTGTAGCGCCATAATTCAAATGCTTAAATTTTCCGTGATCTACTGTCATAGATACATACAGATTTGAAAAGTTCTTTCTGAATCCTAGATCAATACATGAGACTAAAATATATTCCTTTTTTAAGAAAGCTGTTCTTTTTTTTTTAATTCTCTTCTGCTTCTAACATCATTTCTTTTTCGGCCGTAAGTTGTACGTTTACTTCCTAATGAACAGACTTAACTTACCTGTCCTACTACATCTGATCCAATTCTTATTTTTAATGAACTATTTATTATTGCTATCGTTTCTGCTACATTTCACCACTTTTGTCTTGCTTTGGTTTATATTTGGTCCAAAATCTTCCTTCACTGTTTAGTTCATGCCAATCAGCAACTTCTCAGTATCCACAGTCTGTTCTGATAAAAGGAAGATATCATGCAATCAGTGACGGATATGATAAAGGAGCTGAAATGGGATTCATTGCAAGACAGGAGGAGGATGAGGAGGGTCATGGGAGTGTACAGGGCATACACTGGCGATGAGGCATGGAAAGATATTGCAATAGGTATGAAAAGTAGTGCATGGAAGGGAAAAGATGACCATGACCACAAGCTGGCACTCGATTTCAGGCACAAGGGTGTGGGAAGATTCTCTTTTTTAGGTAAGGGTGTCAGGGATTGGAATGAGTTAGCAAGAGAAATGATGAATAATTTACCGAAAACTTTGAAAGAATTTAAAGATAAAATTTGTAGAGGGCAAATATAGGTGGGTGCAGGATAGGGGGAAGTTGGGTGTGTAGGGAAATTGCCACCAGAGCCTGTGCTCCATTGCAATTAAATTAAATTAAATCATAAAATCGTAGTACACCTACTTTTTCTCCTTGAAAACATATTCCAGATTAAAATGTCTCTTTTACTTCCATTATTGCTTCCTCTAAATAGAAGTTGAATAATATTTGGGACAGACTTCAACCTTGTCTAGCACTCTTTTTATCTAATGTTTTTCTCTCACGATTTTCTACTTTTTTATAGCCACCTGATACTTACACAGATTATAAATTATCATTCTGTATCGTTACTTTGGACCTGATGCTTTTAAAAGTTTGGAGATCTTTTCCCACATGACTTAAACAAAGATTTTTATAAATCAACAAATGTCATGTTTTTATCGATATGCCTTTCCATTATTGTGTTTAAATCAGAATTGTTTCCCTGGCCCCCCAAATTTTCATATATCCAAACTGATCTTGAGTATCTCTTTTTAAATTCTTTCTATTATTCTAAATGCTGTCTCAAACAATAATTTTGAAGAGTGTAATGTTAGAATTATAGTGCTATATTTTCCATAAATAAGAGCGTAAATACTACTGTTCATTAGTGTCCTATATAGACAACTAGTATTTAATATCAGTTTTAATAATCTTTTAATTCCTTTTCCTCAAAGAAATAGTAGAAGTTGCACAGGAATCTCAACAATCCCAACAGCTTTATTTGACTCCATAGCTTTCAATGTATTTCTGTCTTTAAAACCAAATCATAAAAACGTCTATATTGTCTTTCCTTTGCGTGTGTTTCTCCTTTATTCTCTTGAATTTCAGCCTGCATTTCGTTACTATCAGGTTGTGGTCAATGTCCGTATCAGCTCTTAGATATGATTTACAGTGTAAACTTGGTTTCTGAATCTCTATTTAGCCATGATATATTCTAACTGAAATATGCCTGAATTTCCTGGACGTCAGCTAATTTTTTTCCTTCGTACATTTTACTTCAGTAGCATGTTTCCCGTGATAGTAACAATTATCTTATTCGCTCATTTCCTTCTTCTACCTAGACTAAACATCCTACAATATACTCTTCTTTTCCTTCTCTTTCTACCGCAGTCCATTCACCCATGATTATTAGATTTTCCTTTCCTTCACATATTGGATTAATCCCTAATTTTAAATGTATATTTTCTCTGTTACACTATCATCATCTTGTGACGTAAGCAAAAACAATTGTACTTTCCCTAAACTGTTCATAATAACTCACACTCTTGTTCATTACAAACCCTACACCAGTCATTCCACTGACAGCGTTTGTGCTAATTATTATGTGTTCCCCATACCAGAAATCGTATGCATCCTTCCACTTCTTCTCACTAAACCCAACAACTTCTCACTTCAGTGATTCGATCTCCATTTGTTCCAGTCTGCACTCCAATTCGTAGAATGTTTCCACCCATTTTGATTACTCCTGTCTCAGTAGTACCTGCCCGGATATCTAATTGGAAGCTATTTCTCCTGTGGGATAATTTATCCACGCAGAAGCCGTAATTCCACATGTAAATTGAGAGGCGGTATACGCTATTGGTCTTTAATTGAGTGGCTTCTCGTTGCTTTCCACATCCCTAGGCAGTTGATTATTTTTGATTCATCTCCTTTGGGCGTTTTCCAACACCAAGAGCAAGAGGATGCCCTGAGCCATTGGTTGCTTTTCCTCCTTTCTTAGAGGCGGTCGTTGAAAACCGGTGGGGAACATTCAGTCACCAGGGCATCGTAAAGTGTGCGCTACGCTAATGAGTGGTTGACATTTGGTCGGAAGAGGCAAAAATAGTTTCACCCAAACCCGTAAACCCTATAAAAAAGGTAGAGTTCATTGTCACTACAATGGTACCTATTACCCTATTTATCTGTGTCAGCGCGAAATGTGGCGACGTAATTACAGTAGTAAAGTTCACGACGATACGCGCAGTGTTGCAGGACATATGAAGGACTGAATACCCACTGAGGATGTAGAATACACGAGGGTCAGCAGAGCGGAGGTATAATGTCGTGTCGACTGGATGCAGTACAAAAGAAAATTCTACGTCATGCACACTGCCACCTATCTCGCGCCCAGTGCTAATGTCAAGGTGACTCTCTTACGAAAACAAGCGCGTTAAATAATCCTAATTATTCTGGGTAGAACATTTTTTCCCAAACTTTCCTTGCAGTGTTACCACGTAAACTGACGTAAGAGGCCATCCATAAATTACGTCACACCTTGAGGGAGGGTAAACAAAGTGTGACATCGTGTGACAAGGGGGGGGGGGGGACGTGTCATAAAATTTTGTGACACCGCATGCATAATTTGTATCATTTTTTCCATCGTGGCGGAAGATGAAGATGATGTTGACACTTCGAATGTTTCCAGTACTTTCGAAATCAAGAATGAAGTGACTATTATGCCAATAATAAACAGTATCAAGGAATGGGTTCAAAATCCATGGGCACGTTATGACTCAATTTTGTATCGTTAATTCGATTTTTATGTTGTTTTTTTTTTTGTATTTTCTTGAATGTTTGATTTGATATGATTTTTTAACTAGAAATACATAAATCATTTTGGAAGTGCTGTTTTATTTTATAAATTTAAAATTGCAAAATATGTGACATCACACCAGGGGAAGGGGGGGGGGGATCCCACAAATGTGACAACCTGTGACAAGGGGGGAGCGAGGGGTACAAAAATCATGAAATTCGTGTGACGTAATTTGTGGATGGCCCCTAATGGACTGAACTGTTATAGGTTATGTTTGACCAAGGTACTCGAGTAACGGTAGCATTAAACTGGAAAACATTTTTAACGCTTGTCGACATACGCCTCGTTGATATCGAGCCCTTAAAAGGCTGGGAAGGACTGGTGGCAAGCAACGGGAAGAAATCCGGCCATGGCCTATTGTAGGAACCATCCCGGAATTCGTCCGGAAAGACTTTAGGAAACCATGGAAAACCGAAATCCGGATAGCACTGAAGAGGTTCGGAACCAACGTCCTCCTGAATGTGAGGCTAGCTGGAAAACATCGAGTTTCGGGAGACGTAACGCGGGAGAAGCTGCCAACCTTGAACGACAATCTGATGAGCATGTGTTATTGTAGTTAATTAAAGTTGCTATAACACATGGTACTGATTACACGGAATATGTCACATTTACCACAGGCAGACACTATTTTAAAGAGTTTTATGTAAACCATTCTATTTTGGTTACATTACACGTTTTATGGAGGGCGCATGGTAGGAGATTTTGTTATTGACTATGATTTGTGGGGTGTAAAGGTTATGGAGAGACTATATTAGCTTTTTTTCAACCAAATGTCAACCTCTCCTTCACGTGGTGCACCCTGTTTGCACGGACGAGGCTCTGGCGACTGAAAGATTCCCGGTATAAGGAATAACCCACTGCTTGACACTCTTCAGGCACACTTTTGCCCGAAGAGTGCCAAGCAGGGCACTCTTTTGCGCTTGGGGTTGGAAATGGCTCGAAATGATCAATGGCTCAGAAATGATCAACGGCATGGGGATGCAGAAGGCAACGGGAAACCACTGCATTAAATAACCAAAGGGTATTCTGAGGATATGTAATCCTCTCAAATTATATATATCGTGATAGCTTCCTCCTGGGTAAAATATTCCGGAGGTAAAATAGTCCCCCAATCGGATCTCCGGGTGGGGACTGCTCAGGGAAGAGTCATTAGATTGGATAGAAACATTGTACGAGTCGGAGCGTCGAATGTTAGAAGACAAGTAGATCAGAAAACTTAAAAAGGGAGACGGAACGAATTAAGTTAGATATCATTGGGATAGATGAGATTAAACAGAAGGATGCACAGGATCTCTGGTTTGGGAATTCAGAATAATTAGTCAGTAGAATGACTGCTATGGGATATGTACAAAACAAAAGAGTAGGGAATTATTAGGAGCAGTTTGGGGACGGGATTACTTTTATGAGTATTGAAACTAAGTCCGCTCCAACCACAATAGTACAAGTGCATACGCCAAAGTCACAGGAAGACGATGAAACAATACAGAAAATAGATGATGAAACTGAGGAAATCTTGTTTTTGTTTTTTTGATTACGGCTTTACGCCTCGTCGAAGTCTAGAGGCGGGATGGGACTGGGGGCAAGGAACGGGAAGGACTTCGGCCATGGCCATTTGAAAGAAGCATACCGGCATTCGCTTAGAGTGATTTGGTGAACCATGTAAAACCCAAATGTGGATGCCCGGACGGGGATTCGAACCCACGTCCTCCCGAATGCGAGGTTAGATTGAGGAATCAATCCAATACGTGAAAGTGAAGGAAAATACCGTATAATAATCATGGGTGATTAGAGAGTGATAGTGGGAGAACATAAAGCGAGCAATAGTGTAGGAAGTTTTGTCCTACGAGTTAGCTGGTTGTCAGAATTTTGTGACAAAAATATAAACTCATCGTGGTGAACACACTATTTACACATCATTCATGAAGGATATACACCCGGAAACTTGCAGGGGATACAGGTAGATATCATGGCCAAACAGAGACTAGTCTGGGTAGAATACTTACTAGCTGACACAGACTTTGACCACAATCTAAGCGTCATGAAGTGAAGGCTGAAATTGAAGAGAACAAAGAATCAACATTGGAAAAACCGACATGAAGTGAACAATCTGAAAGACCCTCATGTGAGAGAAAAATCTGTAGATATTGTAGACTTGGGTCTAAGAAGTAATTCTGAAAGAAGTTTAAAAGCATAAAAATGGAATGCAGCGAAGGTAGAGACGATCGAAGCTGGTAAAGAAACATTAGGTCTCAGGAAACAAGACGTCCGAAAACTTTGGATCACAGAAGAACGTTTTGGGGTCGATGGATGATAGGTGTAGTCAGAAAAAAGCTCACGATGTACCAAGAAAAGAAGAGTACAGTCATTTTAGAAACCAAGTAAATAATAAATGGAAGAAGAAAGTGGACTCGAGTTGTACAAACATAAGAACATTTTGGAGAAATGAAGAAAAGATGTATAAAGTTTAAAGCTGCTAATTGGAAATCTCAAAAGATAGAGCTAAGCGATAGAAGAAATACATAGATAAACTGTATGACGGGGATTATTTGAACAACAATGTACTAGAGAAAAAAAGGAGATATCGACATTAATGACTTGGGAGATCCTGTTTTAAGGGAACAATCTGTCAGAGCTTTGAAAGGTTTGATCTCAAATATGGCGGATGAAATAGGTGACAAGCTTTCTAAAATCTCTAGGCGAAAAACTAATCAAAATATTAATAAAAGTGATATCAACAAGTTAAAAAACAGTAGAAAATCCAACTCATTTGAATGAAAATATCATCTTCACTCTCGTACGGATAGCGCAAGCTAACAAATGTAAAAATTATCGAACTACAATCTGACATCAAAAACTTCAAAATCACCGACTAGGATAATACACATAAGAATATAAGGGATAGTAGAAGGACCCGGTGGATATGAGTTAGAGTTTATGAATAACCGGCTTATAGGAGAAGCAATTCTGGCCTTAAGATTCATACTTGAAGGGCGGATCAAGAAAAAAACAGTATACTTTTATTGCGTTTGTTGATTTATAACATGCTTTTGATAATGTCAGGTGGGACAAGGAGTTAGAACATTTAAAGAAGACAGGTCTAAATTATCGAGTTAGAAGAATAGCCCATAATCTATGAAACATTCACGTTAAAATGGGTACGAAACAGTGTTGTACGAGAGGAAACAATGAAGGAAGTAAAAAAAAAAAAAAAAAGTTTAAGAAGAAACGGTCAGTGTGCTTCGATTTGCTAATCACATTGCCTCGTTAGCAGAACAGACAGAGGTATTGCCAATTTACTGAATGCCACGAACAAAATATTCATGCAATATTTTGCCTTTGTGCAAACTACAACGAAATGTGTTATAGAGGCTCAGGGATTTTCTGAAGAAGGTTCTACATTGCACAAACAGATCTAAACACCTTACATAACAGAAAATTCACATTTTACTCAAAATCTCCTAAAAATAGACTTACAAGCTCCTTCCTGCATAAAGAGAAATCATTTAGTCTCAAAATTTTATCTGGAATTCGGAGAGAACTTTTAAAACTGGTTGTACGAGGGGTATCCAAAAATAGTCGGAATAACATTGCCGTGGGCGGCGCTTGTGTAGTACGCGTTTCTGCCGCTAGGCGTTTATAGCGCAACTCATTGTCAGTTCAGTGCCGCCTGTGCTGTCGACCTTCCTTGTTCTGTTAATCTGCAGTGATTGTTTTTGCTAGCGCTGTTTTGTTATTGTTTCGTTTTCGCTGATGGCATGTTTAAGCGAACAACATGCTGCTGTGAAATTTTGTTTTCTACTCAGTAAAAATGCTCGTATGTAGGACGGCACTTTATGGTAATAAAGTTTGAACTTAAGGAATGCAAGAAAGGAGCAAGATTGAAGCATTTGAAATGCAGTGCTGTAGAAAGATGGTGAAAATTAAGTATCGAATTGTAGCGTATCACCAGGGGGGGGGGGAGAATTATTAATTAATTCTTAATATTTTACGCTATACAGGGTACTATAATTGAATATCAAAATGTAAATTATTCAAATGAGAAGTGGATGACTTTGGGATTTGAAAACTGTCACAAAAAGACATTTTAATAAAGATTTTTACAATGGCATCTACAAATCTGAGCGTATTTACCATTACTTTAATAAACAAGAGGTTGTGCAATTTTCTAAGCAACGCTCAGACGTACAATGAGCCCTTTAAATGCAAGCAAACAAGTATAGTTGTACTTTAAAAATCTCACAATTATTCTAATACAAAGTATGTTACCAGTTATGATAGCAAACAGTAATGAATATTAATGGGTAGGGACGCCACGAATGATTAACCTGTCATTCGACAGTTACACAGTCTAGCTCAGTGGTTTTATCAGATCAGAGCAAGGATCTTTATCTCAGATGCGCTTAAGGGTACAGTTTCAAGAGAGTTGCAGGCTGAATGGCTTCGTAGAAACACATTACCGTTCCACGGCAGGTAGCGCTGGGCGGAGATGACCACCTGGTCGATCGTCGTAACTGGCCACGCCAGCAGTATGCGGCAAGTCGCAAGTTAGAAGTGCGCCTCAGATGGTCTCCAGGACACAAGTCAGCCCAGCACACATGGACCCCAAGTCGCCAGTGACTCGTCTGGGCTCCGGAATGGACGTGATCTTGCCTGCCCTCCCGACTGGAAGGAAGTGTCCTCCTTTTCTGCCGCCACGGAGGTAAATTCTAACTCCGCCTCTTTTGGCTCGAAGACGACATAGAACATAAAATTCCCCGAATCTTAGTAGTATGTTCCCTGTGATTGGCTGACTATCTGACGTCATGTGATTCTGTAGCTCCTCTTGGCCACGTTAAGTTTAGCCAATCCTCGAGAGCCGATGTCTCCTTCGGGAGGAAGGAATTCTGTTTACGGCCTGCCCGATAGAAGTCCCTAATCCTCTTACCAGTCTGCCAAAAAGGCGCCAGCCAGACTGCCCTTCACTGAAGCGTAAAATCCGTGCCTTTCACCCTTTCATGCGCATCTTTCGAACATACAGTGGACATCCCAAGAAATGGAAAAATATTCTAATCCTTTACTTTATATACAATAAAAAGTGATATGTAACGGGGAGCTTAGCGAATCGTTACAAAATGAACGTGGGACGGAAATGATGGGTGAGAAAATAATTTTGTGGAATAGTCTCATAAAAAAAAAGAGACTGGATTGTTGGTCACATTTTAAGATATGCGGGAGTGGATAATTTTCTAGTGAAGGAACAGAACATTAGAGCAAGAGAATGATTAGAACATACGAAACAGATAATCCGTGGTTGTTGCAGGGGTTGTGTAAGAATGAAGACGTTAATGAAGATGGGACTTCATCAAATTAGCCGCGAGATTGATGAGAGAAAAAATGGAAGTGGTTGTTTGGAGAAGAGGCGAATGGCTGGTTTTACCTTTTCACGATCCACGAAGACGAGCTTCGGTGAGAGACAAGTTGATGCATGTGGTGGAATCTACTTCACAGCCGAGTATCCTCTGGAATGCGGCTCATTAAGGGAAGCTAACGGTACTGCGCATAGTATGTGCTGTACACTCGCAGCTAGAAGTATCCATAGCTGTTGATAAATTGTACTAAAGCCTGTAGTAGGTTATACGTAAATTTAATTACTATTCTGTTATTTGTAGACTTGCGCATTATAGTTCGCAGCTCCCTCGCGAACTAGTTCGCTCTTTTAGTTCGTTAGTTCGCGTCTCGAATTCAGAGAATCATATCGTTCGCTCGCCTTGCTACCGCTTCTGCATGCGCTATTTTGTTTGTTATGTCAGTTTTATTAGGACATAATCATTTTTTGAATTTTCTAAATGGAATTTAATATGACCTTCTTAACAAAAGTTATTGCTTAATAATAGCCCTTTCAAATGACATTAGCATGATCAGTTGCCGCCGATAAACCAAAGTGCTCATTATCCTTTGCACAAATGGGTAAACTGAATAACTCTGCTGTTTTTACTATTTACTTTACATGCATTCGTAGAATATTAATTTTTTAAATGGATTTATTTATTAGTTCATGGAAGAAACATTACTTATAAAAGGCGCTAATGACCCCGCCGTCGACGCGCCCTTAAACCCCAACAACAACACAACATTACTTATAAAAAATTATAAATGCGTTTATTTTGATGAAATAAAATTCCCGTTTATAAGTAATGGCTTTTTTATTTAAATATAGTTTTGGAAATCATGAACAAAATATAATTCTATTATTGGCTACAAGTTAAGTACTATATGACAGAAACAATATTACCTATATTATTAAGAAAAGTAACAGTAATACTTCCAATGTGATACCTAACAATTAGACAAATAAAAATGAGAAAGTGGTAACAATAACGAAAGTGCGTAAATTTCCAGTAAATTCGAAGTCATTGTGCTATTTTTTTATTAGTGTAGGGGAGGATAATCCAACACACATTCACAATATTTTGGCGACGAAATGAAACTGATGAAGACACAAAAGATAAAATCTTTTTGAATTTCGCAAGTCATTTCTTTACATAACTTTCACAAATCTGTTAACCAACAGACTGAGATAAGTATTATATTATGTCAGCTTTAAAATCAGCGCTAGAAAAATGTAAAAGATACTGTTTCTTTGGTTAAGAAAACAAGAAAAAGCCTTTAGAAGCCAAATTCTCCACAGAAAGTGATAATATTAAAAATAATGCTCTAGTATTCGTTGATAAAAGTCTGGAGTATCTTAGATTGGCTATAGAAAATCCAAAAATTAAATTTAAAACACGAGGTTTCATTTGATGGCTGTGAGACAATTTTATAGTTTCTAAATTTATGAGAAAAAATTAGTATCAAAGTGAACGAACTTTACTCTGAAATAACAATATTACACGAAATCTAGGTAAAAGTAAGAGCAGTATTTCATTAGTAAAAATGAGCTTTTGATCGACATTATTTTAACAACTGAAAGCGATAAAGCATATTACAATTTTACTGTAGACAGAAAATTGTTAAAGATGCAAGAAGTGCAAAAAAATATAGCTTAAAAAATAAAATAGTAAAAAAACCTATCCTTTGTCCTTTTCTACTCTTTCGTGAAATATTATATTTTTGAAGTGTACTATATTTTTATAGGTTATTCTAAAAAAACATTCTACCATTAACCGAAAAAATGTTGGTAATCCTAGCGGCGAATGGTGATAGTTCGCGAACGGTACCGCTCAGTTTAGTTCGCGAACGGTAGCACTCAATTTAGTTCGCGAACGGTAGCGCTGTGCTTAGTTCGCAAACTAGGTCGCTCCGCTCTGGAATTCGAGAAAGACAGCTCGTTCGCTCGCTTTGCTAGCGCTACTTCACGCGCTCTCTTCTTTGTTATAATAGTTGTGGTTACTGATTGTTGTCTTTTAAGTGTTAATAGGATCAAAGTGTGTTTTGTTTTCACATTCCATGTTAAATTTCCGTTTTTGACTTCTGCAATAATTATTAATGTTTAACAGTTACATATTTTTTTAATATATATATCTGTCTCTTCAGTGAAATGTGTCCACAGCGAACTGTGTTACCTTTTAGATAATAAACTAAAACAAAAGTTGGTCTTCGGGAATAAATCGAACGAACTAACGAACTAAGGAGCTAGAGATCTGGGAACTAGTTCGCGTAGTTCGCTCGTGGGAGCGCTCTTCCGAACTAGTTCGTTCGCGAACTACACAAGACTAGTAATTTGTGGTGGCTGCCTGTAAACAAGGTGGAAATACTATGTAATGAAACTGTTTGGAATTTTTGCTGGGATAACTGGAGATGGTGATTTCGCGAGAAACAGGTGTGATAATTCTGTAGTAATTGCTGGATATAATTTCTGCTTTAGTTTAATGGTGTTCCAGGGTGTATTAAAACCTAATAACTGATTGAAAATAATACAACCTAATTACTGCTAGAGAATAATACGTCTTGCAGTTAATTACCGCAGTATTATGACGTCACTAAACAGCGGGGAGCTGTGTTGTAATGGAGTTAATCTTCAGGCATCCTAATCCACTCAACCGGACCCTGTTCTTCACCTTCACGGTAGTGACATACCCTGGCCAGCTACTGCCCGTTACCTTGGAGTGCTGCTAGACAGGAGACTAACCTGGAATGCTCATATCAATGACGTCCACAGGAAAGCAAGCGCGAGGCTTCACTGCCTCTACTCGCTTCTTAACAGAGAAAACAATTTAGCCCCAAGCACTGGCATTAAGATATACTTTTTTTTCAATGTCTCTTACAACGGAGGTGTTTATAGACGGGAAAGTAATGGGAAGGAATTCGGCCATGGCCTTTTGAAGGAAGCATCCCGGCATTTGCCTGGAGTGATTTGGTAAAACCCAAATCTGGATGCCCGGACGGGGATTCGAAACCGCCGTCCTCCCGAATGCGAGGCCAGAACGCTAACCGTTACACCACCACGCTCGGTCATACGCTTCTGACAGCTATATACTCAGACTACAAACAATACAAAACAGGGCACTGAAAAGAGCTCTGCACCTTCCAGCCAGATTTCCTACCTGTGCACTCCACGAAGCTACTGGAGTTCCATATCTTCATGACAGATTTAGACAAATGGCTGAAGTATTCTACACAAGTTCAAATAGAAGCAATAACGCGGACGTAAACAACATCGGTCGCTATGACATCTCCATTGACCGTCATAAGAGACCATTAAGTCCAATCATCTAACTCAAACAAACACCACCGATAAGCCACACCAACAGAAAAGCTTTGCATCGCCCAAATACTTCTGGAGGCAATGTCCACGGACAACATACTCCGCCATTCCCCTGCCTGTTAAGAAAAGGTAGTAAAGGTGCTATGACGACGATGACCTAATACACTCTCGTTGGCTCAGTCGGTGCATTAATTACGTGTTTTTCCGGAACCCCTGCTGTTCGATCTTGTCGTTTTATGGACCTTTTTTAGCTCTCCTCAAGAATTTCAAAAGTTCACGTGAGATTTCCGTCGACCCGCCCCCTCCCCTGGGTGAGATTTCGCCGGACTCCCCCCCCTCCCCTATTTCACATCACGTAATTAATGGGCGCCCCTGATGGTGCCGACACTGACGCGAAGGTATCTGGTTTGAGTCTTGGTGATGGAAGAAATTTTCATCAACAGGACTTGGGTGGCCAGGTAGGAGAGGTGATGGTCCACATTTCCTAAATATTAGATTGTGTACAAAAGTGGTGGGCTAAAACCCAAAATTCCGTGCATCATCATCATCATACGTCAACGGTATTGCTTTCGCTATAATACTTTTCCACAGTACCAGGATAGGATCCTATGACTGCTGTCGGAGTAGTTACTTTATTTGACATGGCTTGTTGTCTAAGTCGTAAGTAGAGTGCGTGTGGAGTGGTATTATATACTAACCTGAGGCATTCCAGTACTTTCCGACAGATGTCTCTACTCTCCGAATAAGCTGGTTTATTTCATTGTGATGCTCTTCATGTCGGGAATTTAACTGTGTATCTATGTGGGATAGACAGGATTCTTCTAGGATTAGCTTCGGCAAGATACGCGGTGTGAATTACCTTGCTCGGATACTACTGCGATTTGACTGCGTCCCTTTATAGCGTGTGATTTTCGCATTCGAACAACTTAGGCTAAATATTAGCTCAGCGAAATGCAAATCATCTTCACAAACAACTTATCTGCAGTCGTCTGCTCTCGTGTACACGGCACTGCGACTTTTTTCTTTCTCCTTAGTAACTCCTTTCATGACATCATGACGCTCCCTGACGCAATTTGGTCTTAATTTTTATTTTTCCTGCCTACATCCTCTAAGCTATTATGTACAAACATATACGAACCGCAGAAAATCTTTGAAAATAATAGCAGCAGTATTACCGTAACGAGTTATTTCTGTCTATCAGCAGCCGGTGGTTCTATCTTAATGTGTCTGCACATAGAGAGGGTTCGGGTTTTTAAGCCGAGCTACGGACCTAGCCAGGGGGAGGGGGGGAGGATGAGCGGTTAGCAATTGGCTGTATTGTTCGGGAGGACTATGGTTCAAATCCCTGCCCGACCATTCTGAGATCAGGTACCTCCGACCTCCGGTAATTACACCAAGCGAATGCTGGGATGGTTC
This sequence comes from Vandiemenella viatica, assembly GCA_031002005.1. NCBI lineage: Eukaryota > Metazoa > Arthropoda > Insecta > Orthoptera > Morabidae > Vandiemenella > Vandiemenella viatica. The sequence continues at coordinate 23,222,178 of CM061920.1, read as the reverse complement.
CTTCAAATGTCCAATGTCGAATACTGTCCCGGTCCTTGCCATCTGCCCTCTCCCGGCTGGCTCTAATGTCTTTGACGTAAAGTCCTTGGGAAAAAAATCTCCTTCGGAATTTTCGTAGAGCGTTAATGAGACCTGCACCCACGTCAAACATTGTAAAATGTTCTTACGTTTCGGGTTTAACACTGCGTCACTGTTACCGGTGCTGCCAACATTTCGGTCCCAACGTGAGACCTTCCTAGAGGCTGGTGCAGGTTACTGTATCCACTGCGAGCGGTTGGTAAGATCCTCTTTCTCGCTTTTCGACACGCTGAACGGACTATTTTGATTTTCCTGCAAAAAAGTGTGTTGATTTTGCGGCAGAGAATGTCCGGAGTTCCAGGATTGATGTAATTAAGGTTTACCCTCTGTGGCAGAGCGATCCGGTTGTTGTTGTTTCAGCACGTTTGTTTCGAGCGCCCTCTTCCACATTTGACTACATGAATACCTCCGTCTTAGTTGATGTTTTTTGTTTGGGTGCTTAGTCCCTAGTTTATGGTTCTAAAACTCCTTTCACTGGAGCCACGAATTTAGACTTCTGCCATTGAATTCTCTGATTTTGTGGCTTGTTCGAGTCTCGCACGTAGGACACTGCGATGTCTCCCCAGTATACACTTGACCACGATCGCAGGGAGTCTTGTGTTCTCCAGTTGCTAGTAGAGGCACTCAGCAATCATTCGCTTCTTGAAATACGTCTCACCTTATTCTTACTGCTAAAGCTAAGTTGAATATTGACTTTGGTAAACAATTTACCTGCCAAAGTGACATTTTATTAGTCACAGAGAAAATTCTCAACGCTTCAAAGGTACCGCTAATGGTACCCAGATCACAAAACAATGGTGAAAATGATCTGTTTCTGTTAATGGGCCTATATACTTTCAGTTTAACTGCGCAGTTTATTACGTGTGACGTCATGTCTGAGCTATAAACGGAGATAACTAGGCGGTTCAGGCAGACGATTCGCCTGCGCAAGGGACTCATTTTTACGTCGACAAACTGCGCAGTTCCCTCCGGTAACCATACAGTTCGCGCAGCCTCAACCTGTTACCATCATAACTTACATTAAAAAGATACGCCTTTGGCTTTTAGTGAATGAACTCTATGATGTTATAAACGTGTATATAAAGCAGCCACGTACAATATTTTAATATAAAAACAAATTCCGTAGTCTTACGTTACTCATTTATAAATTAAACATCCTTTGATCCACTTTTCCGAAAGAATTAACGAAGGTTAACGATTTAGAGAGATTGGAAGCTGGTAGTGAAGATATACATGATCCTAGCCTCTGGTATTTCAATTAACTAATGTTTTTGGTGGACCAAAAAACTCTGTATCAAGTGAATGAACAATTGCAATCAGTAAGAAAATGAAAACAACGAGGATTCGGTAAGAGGACCTCGCAACAGTAAAATTATAACACTGTTTTGTTTTTGTATATAACTATTAATTTTATATTATGTACCAGGTCAGATAACTGCGCGGTTAAACTGAAGGCATGTAGGCCCCTCTACAAAAAATTAAAACTTACTTAAAATGCATTAAATAATCTTAAATGAAACTATAAAGAGTTTACAAGATTTTGACATTGTTTTGAGCAAAACAAAAAGTTTAAATGCCTCAAAACACGTAGTTGGAACCACCAAAATAATGTTTCGTAGACGCTCCTTTAACTAAAATACACAGACGGAAAAAAAAATCCCAACACCAAGAAAAATTTATTGTAGAGTAATGAAATTTGGACAATGCATTTGTCAAGTTAACATGTTTAATTGATTAAATTTTCAAGATCACAGGTTAATTTAAGCTCAAGAAAATGCATTTCAAATGTGAAATACTGTTAAATTAATAGCCGGTGTAACCTCCAGAATTTTGAATGCAAGCCTGCAAACGTGAATGCATTGTGTCATACAGGTTTCGAATGTCACTTTGTGGTATGGAGTTCCATGCTTGTTGTACTTGTGCTGTCAATACTGGGACGGTCAGTGCTGGCTGTGGATGATGCTGGAGTTGTCGTCCAATGATATCCCATACGTGTTCAATTGGAGACAGATCTGGTGATCTCGCAGGCCAAGGTAACATGTCGACACTCTGTAGAGCACGTTGCGAGACAACAGCGGTATGAGGGCGAGCGTTATCCTGTTGAAAAACTCCCCCTTGAATGCTGTTCATGAATGGCAGCACTACAGGTTGAATTACCAGACTGACGTACAAATTTGCAGTCAGTGTGTTTGGTATAACCACAAGAGTGCTCCTGCTGTCATAGGAAATTGCTCCCCAGACCATGACTCCAGGTGTAGGTCCAGTGTGTCTAGGCCGCAGACAGTTTGGTTGCAGGCGTTCCCCTGGCCTCCTTCTGACCAACACTCGGCCATCACTGGCACCAAGGCAGAACCTGCTTTCATCAGAAAACACAACAGATCTCCACTCCGTCCTCCAATGAGCTCTGGCTTGACACCACTGGAGTCGCAAACGGCGATGGCTTGTAGTCAGTGGAATGCACGCTACAGGGCTGGAGTCATGGTCTGGGGAGCAATTTCCTATGACAGCAGGAGCACTCTTGTGGTTATACCAAACACACTGACTGCAAATTTGTACGTCAGTCTGGTAATTCAACCTGTAGTGCTGCCATTCATGAACAGCATTCAAGGGGGAGTTTTTCAACAGGATAACGCTCGCCCTCATACCGCTGTTGTCTCGCAACGTGCTCTACAGAGTGTCGACATGTTACCTTGGCCTGCGAGATCACCAGATCTGTCTCCAATTGAACACGTATGGGATATCATTGGACGACAACTCCAGCATCATCCACAGCCAGCACTGACCGTCCCAGTATTGACAGCACAAGTACAACAAGCATGGAACTCCATACCACAAAGTGACATTTGAAACCTGTATGACACAATGCATTCACGTTTGCAGGCTTGCATTCAAAATTCTGGAGGTTACACCGGCTATTAATTTAACAGTATTTCACATTTGAAATGCATTTTCTTGAGCTTAAATTAACCTGTGATCTTGAAAATTTAATCAATTAAACATGTTAACTTGACAAATGCATTGTCCAAATTTCATTACTCTACAATAATTTTTTCTTGGTGTTGGGATTTTTTTTTCCGTCTGTGTACAAGGTATAGGTACCCGTTAAAAAGTTTGACACAATAATTTAAAACAGTTTCGCACAGTATAAAAAAATAAAAAATACCCATCAAGTCCTTTATTTTGCGAAAAAAAAAATAGATTCATTAAAGGTAAGGTAATGGGGAGGAAAACAGGTTATAGTAATATTACAGACTGCAGAAAAAGACAAGGATTCGAATCATTGAGTCACATGTGTGATATCATACTGTAGATTGAATTGACCATTCTGACATTACGAAATTAGCTTAGGATAGAAAGAGACGGAGGATTATATAAAATGAGATGAGAGGCTGATGGAAGAGAAGAAATATTAACCAGAAGAAATAAAGGGGATCCCTGTAAATAAAACTGTTGCTGAAACTTTTACAGAAGCAATGGTGGAACATACACAAAAAAGTATTTTTTGTGTTACATGTCGGGTGATTTGGTTAGTTTCTACTCTCCTGCTACTGACGGAACCTGATGTGCATACGCCGTGTTGGTACACACGTCTGACGTCAGCAGCCAAACAGAAATCCCGGCACTCATCCCGACTCGACAGTCAAGGATGATACTTGCCTCAGCGATAGTGTAAATACGGAAACAACGGACGGCTGACCTCAAGAGAAGACGATGATGGCACTTGGCGCTATGAACACACAGAAAATTACGATAGTATTCATTTATAAAACGTTTCAAAAAGTTAATGATTTTTTAAATTAAATATACGCACATTAAGGAACAGTTTTTTTTAACTGCTTTGCGTCTCTCAACAGCGAGGTCTTTAGAGACGGGAAAGGATGGGGGCAAGGAATTGGAAGGAATTCGGCCATGGCCTTTTTAAGGAAACATCCTGGCATTCACCTGGAGTGATTTGGGAAACCATGGAAAACCCAAATCTGGATCCCGGACGGGGATTCGAACCTCCGTCCTCCCGAATGCGAGGCCAGAACGCTAACCGTTACACCACCATGCTTGGTACTAAGCAACAGACTGAAATAAAAAAGCAAGCAACAGGCAGACAGATGATATATTCGAAATAATCTGCGGAGGAGCTGGGATGATTACTGATATCGTTACTAAGGTAAATGAGTGTGGTGGGTGAGCGGTAATGCTCTGGCCTCGCATTCGGGAGGACGCTGATTCAAATCCCTGTCCGGCTATCCAGATTCTCAGTTTTCCATGATTTCCCAAAATCGCTCCAGGTGAATGCCGGTATGGTTCCTCCAACAGGCCATTGCCTAGTTCTTTTCCCGTCTCTAATGATCTCAACGTTGACGAGGTGTAAATCCATAAGCAAATAAAAAGGTAAATGCAGGAAAAGCCGGAATAATGATAGCCATAGCAAGTGTAACGCGATGAGTCTAAACTCTAAACAGAACTTACCCTTTATGTACCTTAGCCAATCTTTGTTCTGTATTTGCAGGCTTAAAAATATCAAAGTGAGGAGTAGCATTTATAGATCCGTGTTTTATTTCAAATCGCTGAAAAACATTTCTTGAGAAAAACATTTACGCCAGCGATATGTTGTAGGATGACAGGCGTAATTTTTCAGGTTAGGACACCTTAATGTATTGGTTACTGAGTGGAGGTATCAACACAGACTATCTTTAGCGAAATCGAGAGTGGTTAGTATAATCATTTTTCATTGTTAACTGCAAATACATGTCATACCATGTTAGTTACTACAACGTTTAGTGAATCGCGGAGTAATAGTAATACAATTTCCAGCTACTGTAATTGCTGCATTTGTAAACGACTTCAACACAAAGAAAAATCATTCACCATATTAGTGATTGTGAACTGCTTTGTCATCTTCCCTTTCCATTCACCAGACATATAGTATTTTCTCAGTGATCCTTCGCTACTAAATTCCGACAAGAAATTTTTTCACAGGCTAAAAATGGTTCTTTATGTAAAACCTCTTTCAGTTTCGATTTAAAGTTGCTAGCTTTTCGTAGATAACATTTTATTTCCAGAGGTAGAATACTGAATAAAGAAACTTTCTGTACAATTAACAATGAATTGATATATTTCTGAATATTACCTTTATTACTAGTATTACAGCTATCTATGTCAGTATTTTGAATGAAATGTTGAGCATTTTCCACCACAATACTGTGCTGGCACTGTAAGTACATCTCGATTTCTAAACAGATTTCTGCACGTCAGTGGGCTTTCTCCGCAAATAGTTCTTAGAGCACGTTTTCGTAAATTAAATACCTTACGAATGCTGACGAAGAGTTTCCACAGAGTGAGGTACCAAAAGTGAGAAGGGAGTGAAAATATACAAAACATACCAAGCTCATGGCTTCTATTATTCTCAATGAAAATGTTGCAGAGTAAGTTTTTTAAGAAGCTGCAGCATATGTTGTTTCAAGCTCAACTTTTTTTCGATGTACACAACCAGGATTTTTTTTAAAAAACTGCTTCCATTGATTGCTTTTCCTTCAGATATCATATTAAAGCTGTTGTTTACATTAATTTTTTGGTAACAAATTGAAGTAACTGTGTCTTTTCTATATTAGGTATTAATTTGTTTTCATTGAGCCATCTGTTAATTTTCTTTAGAGCATCATTTTGAACGTTTTGTGCTGATGTGTGTTTCAATGAAATGCTCTTATCGTCAACAAATAGACCCATATACTCACTACAACTTTAATACTCGTAGGAGGAATCCTCGGTGTAGGCAGAATTGTTGCGAGAGCTTGGCGCAATTTCATGGAAAGACATTTAAAAAATGATATTTCTGATGATATGTGTGACGATACCAACCAGTAGTAAATGTATTAGTAACCATCCCATCGCTTGAGAATTATCAGTTAATGTGAATCGGAATCATTATTCTCTCATGCATGCAACATTTATAGGGAAAAAGTAATAATTGAAATTATATTTTCTCTTCTATATTTTTTTAATTGCACAGTAGGAGTACTGCAACAGAATTCAATATCGTGTAATAGTTATGAAAAGTTCAGGATTAATTTTTCATTACTTTGATCAAAAATAGACGAAATGATCAGGAAAATAATTTTCACTTATTTATTTAGTAGAGTTAGGGATACCATTGATTAGTTACATGATGAAGTATAAGAAAGCGCATTACATTGCTTGAGTTGGTGAGTCGAGTCCTGACTGGCGTAAGAGCGGTTTTAATTTAGTGTTGTTACCGTGTTGTGCCATCTGTAGTAAATGATGATACGTACGGACTAGAAAAATCAAAAGCATGTGTAAACGGTTGACATGGCCAAATTCAAAATTTGTAAGAAAAAAGAGGATAAGAGAAGAAGAGGAGAGACACAGAAATCAAGAAGATCTTTATGTTGCAAGTAAAAATTTGTAATTGTATTGTCTTCGCAACCATCACTGTAGTTACGCATTAATTTCTTGGTGGTATCAAAAATCCTCAGTGAACGTAGTGTATTTGTAAGCAAGTTTCAGGTTACTGTGGATGTTGCAGCTGGTCGATATTAGATACCTGATATCCGCGCCTCACAATTTGCGTCTGGCAACCTTGAAGAGGCGCGCTTCAGGTTTCATAGTTCACCAGACCCAAGGAGGTTACGTCCAGGTGATGCGTGGAAATGTGGCGCTCGCTGAAAAGTGTAACTAACTGTAGAGAGAATTAATTAAACAAAATCGATGGTAATGCATAATTGACTCTGCAGAGACGAACTTCAAGAAACCGATTCGATCACTTCGACAACTTTGCACTGGTGAGTTTGTTTACCTTTCATATCTTTTCCCGGCTAGCAGCCCATGGATTCACGTAGACAAAGCCGGATCGGTCAGATGTGGGATCCCTTCACTATAGCTACAGTTATTTAGGGGGCTACTCACACACTCACATAGTTCAAACGCTTTGAAAATTTTTGTTTCGTTGTTAGAAGATGGAACTAAGTTAAGGGCATTTGTTTCAGTTGCTATTGACCCCTGAGTGTGAAGTATTTCTAAAGACAAACATAACTCCACATTTTAAAGACAAAAGGCTTTTGGGGGACTTCGATGTTCAAATTCCGATTACATCCTCCATCTTTTGATTTTCTTCAGTTTTACATAACCGCAATACGAATAACTGGGGTATTATTTCAGCACACGTCCGTCTGGAAGCAGAACCCGAGGGCTATCTTTTTCCTTACAGGTCTAGTATTCAATGCGAGTCGATATGGACAATTTCCTGTGCCGATGCTCCTTAAAAATCCCCCAAATTTAATCCCCAACCAAAATCACCAACACACACGCCAGTCGCAAAGCCTGGAACCACGAACATAAACTGGTTCATAAGTGCAGATGCTGAATCACTGACATATAATTCAGATGTAACTGTATCAATTATTCAATAAGGAAATAATTTAGGGAGAAACATTTTTTCCAGATCCGTAAAAATAAAGAAGTTTAGCCGCAAGTAGGCGTAACCAATCAAATATTGTGTTTATTATTCCGAATATGAAGAAAGGGAACATCTGTTGGCTAATGCGACACTACAAATGGACGCACATATGTTCTATGGGCTGAAAAAGTGGGAGTTATTGAGGACACTTCGTCGATTATTATTAATAAATAAAAGATAATCTCAAGGAGTGATCGAAATTTGGCGTTAATATCTCTAGATATAATAAGCAAGTCTGTGATGTATGACGTCACCTGTCACGCCATGACGCCACTCTTTACGCCGCGCAATGGCGTCACGCTTCACGCCGTTGTTCTTGGCTATGCACGTTATTTAATAACATTTCTATGCATACGCGAATAAATTAACTGAATGAACACTGAAAAAAGTATGTACTGCGTTTAAATCGTCATATCAATCATTAGATGCTTATATTTACGTATTATTCTTTTGATAAATAGAAGTATTCCTTATTGTCTATAGATATGTATGATAAAAGTTTTAATATTCGAACATAAATGTTAGGGAAAGCTTTGATTAGATTGTTACTTAGCGTGGGTCAGAATTACAACTGGAATTTGACGTTACTGCAGAGGACATGAATAATTTAGTTTTTTTAAAAAAATAGTTTAAATTGTGCCCTATTACTGAAATTATTAAATAGTTGGAACGGAAATAGTTACACATTGATCGCGAATTGTGCAAACTGCACTAAAATTAAAACAAATATTAAGTGGCATAATGTAAGCTTATAAGATTTATTTTACTCTTCTTTGCTTTCACTAAGTAATATTACTGGGGCTATTATTTCCGCAACATGTAACTATGTCAGCTATTCAAACGTTGTAATATCGGTCTGAATTACGGATAACCAAAAAGAAAGGTGCTGTACCCTTGAAGATTTTTGATAAAATTTAGGTTGTTCCGCATTCACTGGGACTCATCAGGGAATTGTCGTTTTGGTCTGAAAACTGTTGCTCACGTTCTTTGGGTGATGTTATTTAATATATGTTACTCTTAGAATGAAAAATTTTTCCATCCTTACAAACTTCACTCGAAAAGTGCCGTATCGTTAAGCGGCGAGCTACTGGTAGAAGGCATATAACGATGTGTAATGATAACGCAAACTTTCCTTCCACTATATTAACGATGAAAATCAAACCAATTTAACTTTATAATAAAACAAATTCCAGTAAGCTACAAAAGGACGCGTCTATGTCCATTCTGGTCCAGGCTACATTCCAACCTATCCACAGGCACTGCTAATAATTCTGCTTGAAAATCACGATAGTTAAAGTGTTTAATAAATCCAAATTTCTAGCCAATTATGCTTTAACAACAAGAACCAAACGCCATTTTGGTACAGGTTGCATTTCAACTATAAAAACTAAATTCCTTCGTTCGCTAACGGTTCAAAGGTGTTGCAGTTTTTTTTTGTGTAATTTGTTCCATATTTATATTTTTGATGCCTGTGGTAGCAACATATTCCCGAACAATATCGTTCAAAGAATGTGTGCAAGATCATTATACTTCGCTATATAGCTTCTCCCAGTCGCTCGCATTACGGCTCTTTTTGAGTGAAGTTTGTGAGGTATGTACTGTAAATATTTTACAGCTCTAAGAGCAACACACATTAAACAATATAATCTATCGAACGTGTGTAACAATTTTCAGACCAGAAGGACAATTCCTTTATGACTCCCAGTGATTACGCTAGAGCCCAAATTTATATAGCAATGCATTATTGTCACTAAAATGCGTTGCAGTACATGTATTAATATGCTTGAGATTGAAAAATTGTTTTTCTTGCGGCAAGTTTAGAGTAGAATGTGGTTAAGTTGAAATGCAACCTGCACCCGGATGGAAACGGAAAGTTTTTGTTACAGCGCAAGACATGAGGAATTACATTAAATTTTATTTTCTTTAGTTAAGCAATTGCTAAGAAATTAACTGTCAGAACACTTAAAGAAAAGTCTGTATTTCGTTTAAATTGGTATATTAATTGTCGGTTTTATTTACTGAAATCATTACATGGTTTGAGTGAAAGAAGTTCCTAATTGATCGCGATCTATGTGGCCTAAACCACAATTAAATATTACTTGGCATCGCGTAAGTTGTTAAGATTTATTTTTAGCATCCTTCGTTTTCACTGGCATCATTATTTCAGCCGAAGTAAGCTGAGTCAGCCCTTAAAACATCGATCTTAATCACAGGAAATAAAAAAGAAAGGTGTAAGAACCAATGAAGATTTGGGATCAACTTTATATCGCGATGCATGATGACACTGACATGCGATACAGGGAATGTATTAATTCACGTTTGATTGAAGTTTTGCTTTTCCAGCGGCAACATTAGCGGATTTGGGGTTAGGCTGAAATGCATCTTGGACCAAGTTGACAACTGAAGCTTTTTTTACAGCACAAGGGACGATAAATAACAATGAACTTTATTTTATAACAATTCTATTTAGCTAAACAACTGAAGAGAAAAAAAATTACCATAAAACTCCGTTAAACCCGTCATAATAGAGTAGCAGTGAGAGAAAAGTGGTAAACGTAAATTATACGAAAAGCACAGTGTGAATCGAACGTCTTGAGCGAGGCCAACCCTATGGTTAGAGGTCATTGAACTTTGGGCACGCCGACAGCTAGCCAACAGAAAGGAGGGTATATTCCATCTCTGGCGAACAGTACAAAAATCCACTAAGCAAAGATTTTAATAGCTAGTCAAGTAGACCCAGGAGCACCGGTTGGAATCTACGAAGTTAATAAAGCCGTATGTGGAACATCAAACTATGTACCGCCTGTAAAACCCGACTTTACATGAAGTAGGCCAAAAAGAACCTCAATTACGATTTGTGATGGTCATACGCATTTCAGGAGAAGGATTTGCGACATGGATAGATTGTGGTACGTTCTATAGTGATCACCTAACATACCGGATGCGAGGACACAGCACTCTCGTCAAGATATGACGAAACATACGTATGGACTAAAAAACGGTCTCGCATTCGGGAAGGCACAGGTCAACTGTAACTTGCGTTAAATTTGCGAAGTTGTAATGGTTTAACGATTATCGAAGTTAACTTTTTAAGTAACGGATTAATGATTAACGAAGTTAACTTTGATTAACTGTGCCCAGCTATGGTTTTTGGTTTCGCGAATGTAGCTCTCTGTGTTCGTATGTGTAGTGGTGTCACGTTCCTAACTGTGTCCACAGACCACTCCGCGCCGCTCGCTACTTGTCGTTGGAGGCCGCTGCTGGTTGAAGGTTGACCACTGCTATTAATACATCCTGGCGTGTAGTCCAGATTATAACCGCTGAGTAGTATGACTAAAGAAAAATTTGCTCTTGAAGCAAAGAGTTAGTTAAAAAGCATAGATTTGAAAAGGTGTTTGCAATGGTTAAAGTTATTTAGAACACGCATAATGTGCAAGAATCTTATGTTCTAAGTGTATTCTTTCCACGACGCCACCAATAAATCCATATTGTAATCGACAGTGATAGAATCCAAAACTAAATTATAAACTGCGGTAGAGAATTAACAAAGCATGAACAAGTTCTGGAAGTCTAACTGAACACTGCTCAAAATATTCTCGTAAATACACTAAAAATAATTACTGCTAATTATCACATTAAACCAACAGATTTGTAAAAAAATTGATTTATTTTTTGGATTACAAACACGAATTTAATTTCCAGTAACCATTATATATATATATAAATCTGTAAGCATCCTGTTCTGTGGGTTCTTTCGTGCATGTTTCACTAAGACGCTGCAGAAGCTTGAAACCTTCAGGTCTATCTTAAAAACTGTGATATGTCTTATGACTCCACACGAAAGGAGGAATAAATTATAATCTGTTCGTAAACTGAATAGATAGGCACCAAAGATGACACTGTACTATAGATTAACACTTCTTTGGATTCTGTTAATATTGTTGCTGATTGTGTAACTTTGTTTATTTAGTAACATGGCACTCGTGAAAGCAGATTAAATTATTATAAACTAAATCCATCATGTTTTATGCAGGCAACAACACTTCACAAATTGTAATTTTTCTTTACGTGTGCAAAATGGGATGTCAGTCGAGCAAGGCATCCGGTAAACGTTAGTTACTACAAAAACTGTGTGCAGTTGTTACAATACAACATTTCACCTACTTCATCTTGACTTCTGGTAATTGTACTCGCATTACACTTCATAATTAGCTATTCATATCAATTTTGATATTGATTTACAACTCTTACAACTGTTATTTTGAAACATAATGAGTAAATCGCGTTCACTTAACAGAGGCGGCTGAAGGTCTATTTTGTCAATCCCCACTACTCTGTCGTTACGGTTAAATGTCAAGGAGAAAAAAGGGCTCACTGAAAACTTTGCCTATCGAATGCGTGGACACAGCAGTCTGCTCGGAAAGGAAGGCAGCTGCAGGAGATGGTGAGGTAAGGATGTTGCTGTTATGTTGGCTGAGGGCGAATAATAACAATAATAAAATACTGACTAAAATACCGTCTCGTTGGTCGACTGTGAGGACGTCGGCCATACAGACAGCAAAATAAAGTAAAATATTAAAACAATGGCTGTAAACGGGGCATAAAAAACAAGAACACAAACACTGACTGGATGGATATAAAAGGGTCAACCATATTAAACGAGCATTAAAACAACAAACGGCCAGTCAGATATAAAATGTCAAACTTAACGAAAGAAACTTAAAATTATGAAAGATACTAAAACAGTACTTGGGTTTGTGGTTGAAAGGGACCACCAAACCATTCCAAAATTTAGGCCGATCTGCCAAAAATTTTTGAAGCTAGACCGGCCAAACTACAAAATTTTAAAACCTTCGCCACATTTCCATTGTTTAAAATAAGGAGCAGATCGTTGGCTAGGCCAACATTTGCCCTTGCATCTAAAAATACCACACAGCCAGTTAATATGAGGCGCACCATAGGTGTCAGAGGACAGTGCCCTATACAGAGGCGAGTAAGGAGAACCTCATCTCTTCTCACACACTAGAAGGAGCTGCTCCACGGCTGAACAGTCGGTTTGACCAGCCGGAGCTTATTATCCTCAACTTCCAGTCACTGCCTCTGTCATACATTAAATACTTTTTTTTTCGCCACCAAGGGAAGGTGTGACTTTGTGACAGGATCAAAGTCGATTTGTGAGTCTTGTCAGAGACTAAATTGGCAGCTTCATCGGCTGCCTCGTTTCCCCTGGTTCCCACATGGCCAGGAACCCAACAGAATAGGAGATCATTGCCACAGGACTGCAGGGAATGGAGGACGTCCTGTACGTCCTGGATTAGGTTGTCCATTGAGTACATGTTTTCCAATGCCTGAATACAGCTTAGGGGTAATGCCATTGGAACTGTTAACAAACAATCTAGCACGACATGCTGGATTGGTTAATTTGTTAGTGGAGGGAACAGTGGAAGGAAAGAACTGTAGAGGAAGACAGAGATTAGAATATATGAAGCAGATAATTGAGGACGTGGATTGTAAGGGATATTTAGAGATGAAGAGGTTAGCACAAGATAGGAAGGGATGGAGGATTGGATCAAACCAGTCGAAAAACTGATGACAGCAAAAAAAAAAAAAAAAAACAACAAAAAAAAAACAACAAAAAAACAAAAAACAAAAAAACTTTTGGATTTGTTTAATGCCGAACGCATTTCTTCTCTCATCGAGGCATCATCAGCGACGAATCGACGAATCTGCGTTGATATCTACACTTAGTTTAAAAACTTATTACTCAATATTTAAAGTTATCCTAAAATGAAACATTTACTGATTGTATCCTACTTATTATTCACATTGGTGTTATTATGGTATTTGTCTGCTTTTTAAAAAAAAATAAAAACCCATGTTTCGGCTAAAGCCACTTGTCTAAATGTTACCTGGTAGATGTAAACAGTGTGCCTTATCGCAACTCGTTTGTTTTGCCGTGGCCATCTTGTTTTGTTGCTGTTGCGATATTGTGTTGATCTGCAGCTACCAACCTTAATACCTCCAATGTAAATAACAAGCAGTGAACAGTAAGTAAGGTTTCAATGTATTCTTACGTTAAACATGAAACTAACTGTAAATTTCAAAACAGTTTTGTCGCTGATGATGCCTAAGTAAGAGGTGAAACGCATACGATACTAAACAATTAAAAAAAACTGTTGCATTCGCTTTATTTATTAACATTTAACTAACTAAGCAGCTGTGGGAATAACAGCCATCAACAATATTGCATTTCTGCATAGATAAGGATAAAGTATAAATAAATTAACTTTTTATTTACACACAATATATACGTAATTACACAATGAGTTACAAATAGAGTGTATCGAATGATCATTGTTTTCATTTACAATAATATTACAGTCCTCTTTTGAGCTTTATAATTTTTACGAAATTATAGAATTATTAAATAAATTAAATTATTGAGCACCATGTATGAAACCCGTAATGTTAAAGCTACTAAAGAAGGAGCTTCTGTATTCAAAATGGAAAAATGATAATACTTGTTAACACTCACTTCCTAGAATGTTAATCTACCTCGAGTAGTTAACATTAGTGTAATGACAAGAACACGACAAAGCTGATTATGAAAGAGTTTCATATGAGAATATGGAAGAGGAGTATTCGTTCGGAACGCCTATCCCAGGTGTCACTCCATTAGGGATCGTTGGCTTCATATCTTGTAGCTGGAGCCGTCCTCGGCCAGGCCGAGCTGAGCGACAGTGGCGCCTCTGGTGGGGTAGTACGCCCTGGACGGCCGCCGCTGTCTGCGCTGACGCTGCTGTAGTTGCTGCATCTGCCGCTGTCGGCGCTGCTGTAGCAGCGGTGGCGTGCTTTGAACCAGGTTGCTGACCGCAGTCAGCGTCTGTATGGGGATCTGCAACCACAGAGAAACTCGTAACTAGTTCATTTTCATCGTAAAACGTTTGTGGTTATACTACAGTTATAACTTCAGATCACTGAATTAAGGGCGGATGAAACCGAAAATTAACTTTAAAACATCGGTGAGGCCAGAATATACCACATAAAGACATGAAACTTTTTACGCTTATTGTTATATGTTATCTCACTTCTACGACATAGCTCACTGATCCTATCTGAAAAAAATGGCACTCGTACAGTCACTCCCAATATTTTTTACCCCTCCCGATGTAGGTACCTGTTGCGCGAAAATTACACGAGATATTGTTTTCGTTCTTTTCCACCATTAAATGTACAGAAATTTATGAATAATGGAGGAAATACAAGTACAAATTGAATTTACACCTTAATTTTAATTTTGGAAGCAGTAAACTATTGTAAAAATTTCAATATAAATATCTCTAAAACCCACAAATGAATAAAAGGATGGACAATTCTTCATAAATATTTGCCCCTGAAATCTGTAAGTCCTATCTGAAAATTTCACCTGTGTATTCCTTATAGATAGTTCCTACATACTAAAAAATAGACATCTGAGAAAATGGCACTCAAAGTGTGGGAAGATTATTTATTTGAATTTGTTGTGCTTGGTAGCGACAGATAAAACATTATTTTAAAAATACTTAAAATTGAGGTAAAAGCCTAAGACTTTACAGATAAATAAGTCTATAATGGAAAAACATAATTTTCAATAAATATTTTTTGTGTGTGTTTTGATCGATTTCATCCTCCTTTAATATAGTGCATATTAAATATCCAACTATGCAAAGGCCTACAGCTTGATTTTGGTAATGTAAATTACCTCAGAATGCAATCAGTAATTGATATGATAAAGGAGGGAAGAGAGTGCTGGGAGTACACAAAGCGTAATGGTGATGCGGACTGAAGGAATGTTGCTAGAAGACTACGAAGTAGCTCATGGACTCGACGAGTGTGAGACTTTTGTATTTCAGGGAGTCAGGGATTGCAATAAATGATCAAGGTAAAAGCTGAACAAGTTACAAAAAACTCGATCGAATTTGAAATCAAAATTCGTAAGGGAAAAAGGTAGTTGCATGAGGAATTAAAAATCAACAAAAGTGAAAAAGGTATGTTGGGAAAATACACTCCATTGCACTTAAATAAAAATAAGCCGGGTGTCATAACTGAGTGAAGGTATAAGTTAAACAACTGTAGTGCGTGATCTGTCGATGTATTATTAGTTACTCAACCCAAAACGAAGCAACACTACCAACACAGAACACCATTCACAAGCAGTGACGACACTCGTCCCACTGTTTCCCATCTGGTAAACACTGTCACTGTGAAACAGTGGGAAAATGGTAATTACAAGAAGAAGATTAGAATCTGCGAAGTTGGTATTGACATCCAAGCAGAAAAGAGATTACAGTACAGCATCTCAATCGACCGTTTAAATCTTTCAGAGTAATGGATGCTTTCTCCTGACGGTAATTCGAACTGTTGTTTATGTTTATACATGGTAACCTAATTCTTTTGCGCCTGTAAAATTTTATCCTTGTTTCAGTGTTGAGAGAAAGTAGATCACGTATATCTTTACCGCATTAAGAAGACACTTTTTTAGAAAAAATTCTGAACCGAATGTTTATTTTCTTTAGTGTTGCTTCTGGAATGTACGTGGGTATCTAGTACCGGTGTTGATGTGTCACTTGAGAAACGTCCTATATTTACATTACTGTTTCAAACAAGAGAAAGATCATTTAGATGTATCAAGAATTGTAGAGGCTCAGAAACTGACCCCTGAGAACACTACATTCTAAGTTAATCACCTCTCTTAGATATATTTTCTCCTTCGTATTTCATACGCAAAGCCGAAACCAATGTTTTGACTGTACCATAATTTTCTCTAGTGAAATTTTATGATCAATGAACCCAAATTATTAGATACGTCACAGATAACTGTTACATTTTTTTTTCTAATCTTGACACACCTCGCTCAAACCAAATTGAACGCTATCATCTAATTCATTAGTGTGCAGTTCTGCATAAACCTTATCGCAAAATTACCAAAAAATAGCTCTAACATCTTAAATAAAAAAAAACTAAACTAAAAGATGCTTTCAAGAAATCCATGGAAGGCAACTTACACTCCAAAGTGTTGTGAAGTAAAATATTTCTTATGATTACTTCAATCTTATGGCTTTTCCGTTTGATGTAGGTAATAATAAAACATTACACTAGAAGGTACAGTGGAAACGTACAGATACAGTACTAAGAATTATAGCATCAAAGAGGGTATAAAATAAGTTAATGAATGACATTAAAGCAAGAGATATAAAGTTGTATCTGATGAAGTTTTTTCGACGATAACAACAATACTGTAAGTATCATTAAGAACAATAATTGAATTGTTTGTATTTTACGGAACAATCGCTACACACCAGCAAACCTGTGCGAGATACAAAACATCAAAGAAAGTTCGTTAATGTGAACGTATTTAAAATACCTCTGTGTGTACAATATTTAACGTCATGATCCGCGCAAAAAAATCTGAAAACATTGTTCGAGAAGGCTACATAGAGTTTTCGAAGAGTAAGTACAGCATTTGGCAAGTATGATCCAACTTTTTTACGCGTTTGAACCTTAGACTTGTTGATAGTCATTGGGAAGGCAATTTCAGTGGGAACTCCGGCTAACACCTGACGCTTCCACCACCATACTGACAGCTATGAGCGGCGGGTTGCATATCAGCCGCGCAGGCGGTGTGGAGAGGCAAACTGCATCCCGGCCGGCCGAGGAGCCCACTTCAACTTAAACAGTTTGTTTTAATGTAACTTGGACATGCTATGTCAGAGGTCGCTGATCCCTTATTGCTCGCCTTAGGCTATCCACTGGTTGAGAGAAAGAGATCTTTACAATAAAGCTAAAATACAGGAATAGGATACAGGGCTAGAAAGAATACCTGAAATATGTTGCCGATGACTTCGTTCCGATTGTAACCGTAAGTCGCCTGTCTCCTGTACCTCTCCAGATGCTCCCTCTCTCCTCCAATCTGTAAAAAAAAAAAAAAAAAAAATTAAAAGATTTTGATTTAGTGTTTGTAATACAGCTTCAATGATTCTTCGATTCAGTAAAACAAACACCAATAACATTGTTGTTTGCTTGGCTTGTGTTACGAAGCAGTGCACAGGTGTTAGCATTAGTTTAAGATCATTTAGATTACAAAACAATAATAATAGTAATTACAACGTAAGCTTCATGGTACTTTAGAATCAAATTGTTTTGACCGAAATCCAGTTTTTTAGGAGTGATGGTGTTAGTTCAGAACATGTGGTTCTTCCATCATCTTTGACGTTGGGAACAATCCTATTCCTCTTCCGACATTGAGGCCGTTGACCGTGGTGTGTTTCGTCCGCGAGAGCTATTTTATTTCGCTCAAGTCCGCCGGTAAACCGGTGAGAACCTCCCCCCCCCCCCCCCTATCCGCCACCTGGGACGCGCCACGTGGGAGTATCACCTCTCCCCCTGCTACGACAGCGTAGTAGGTTCTTAAACTAATATCGGATACAAGGAAATGTTTTGGAGAAATCAAGAAAGACCTCAAATTAGCAGGAATTGTTGCAGAAGATATCGAAAACAGAGACATATTTAAATACAAAATTCACAAATGGCAAGTTGATCTGGAGGAAAGATTAGCCACCCATACAGACACACATTTGTGTGCGAGTAAGCTCGCTGAAGATTAGCGCGCAGACATTATCGCGACGAGCCTGTACTTGTGGGAGCCCATACACAGGAACATCAGTTTCACACATTTGTCGTTCAGCTGGCTCGCCGCGCTCAAATTTTTGTGTTTATGGTCTTGGTCTACGGATTTCTCCGTCATGATTTCCTGGCTCGCGGCACACTGGGAATTCCAAAACATCGCGAGTCAAGAGTAGTGAGGTTATGTTACACGCGAGATGACAATATTAAACTGAAACAGGTTTCTAAGTTCTAAACAAAAAAATGTTTTTATTCGTGCAGCAGCTTATATTAGAGCTGTAAAAAAGAAAAAGAAACGGACAGGATGACAAAAAAAGTGGTTGCAGGAAGATTATAAACACGATCATATACTGCTTCTTGTACTATTTGAAAAGCATTTTCTTTGATTTATTCAGTATTATATAAATGCACAGATACATCTTCCTATGCATTTCCTCAATATCCCTCCCCTTCCCCTTTATAATTTGGGTTTACTATATTGTAGATACTGTCCATTAGTTCGTGTTGATCTCACATGGACAGTCGAAGTAATAGTGTAAATTAGTTTTGTACATTTCGTCTTCGCCTATTCCACTTCTTGTTGAGTTTTCATTTATATATATATATATATATATATATATATATATATATATATATATATATTAATTAATAAAATGACGCCAATGCAACTGTATTATGTAGGTTTATTTCCGTACGCGTTTCGCCTCTCATCGAGGCATCATCAGCGACGAATCTATTTTAAAATTTACATTGGGTTTACAAACTTATTTGACATAACGCTAAATTGATACATTTTCTTATTGTTTACACTTACTATTTACATTAGTGGATTTCATGATAGTAACCACACATCTTTGCTTTCCCTCCAAAGCATGTTTCCATTACAGACATTTGTCTTTGCTGTTGTGTACAGGATATAAACATTGCGTCTTCTACAATTCGCTTGTTTTCGGTGGCCGTCTTATTTTCTTACTGTCAAAGGTGGTGATGCGCTGACGGCGCCAGATTTGAAATTGCGTGGGAGATTTTATTTCTAATTTTATGTAAGTGTGTGAGTGCATGTATTTGTTAGGTTTATTTCTTTACTTTAGGGTTATTGTACGTTTACCAGTTTGAACAGTGTTTGGTTTGTTAAGGTTATTTGGTCATTCAGTTCCTGCTTGCCATTTTTTATTGCTTTTTGTATGTGGTAGTTTTCTTGTAGAGTGAGGGTATTGTGTCTGTAATTGTTGATTGTGAGTATTTGCATGTCTTTGTTAACAATCGAATTATAGAAGACGCAATGTTTATATCCTGTACACAACAGCAAAGACAAATGTCTGTAATGGAAACATGCTTTGGAGAGAAAGCAAAGATGTGTGGTTACTATCCTGAAATCCACTAATGTAAGTAGTAAGTGTAAATAATAAGAAAATGTATCAATTTAGCGTTATGTCAAATAAGTTTGTAAACTTAATGTAAGTTTTAAAATAGATTCGTCGCTGATGATGCCTCGATGAGAGGCGAAACGCGTACGGAAATAAACCTACATAATACAGTAGCATTGGCGTCATTTTATTAATTAATTTACTGAGAAACTGCGGAAAAATGGCCTACAACAACATTGCATTATATATATATGTATATATATTTCTTGCGAAAAGCACTCCGCAAAGAGTGGATTATCTTTTTTATTATTGCACTATCAACTTTTATACTATATTTCCCAAATACCTCTATCAATGCACTATATCCTAATTTTTCTAAATTTCTGTTGGCGTACTCTTTTTGGTTTCACCATCAAAATGCTGTATGTTGCCGATATGTCACAATGAAATCAGCTACGAATTTTCTGTTCATTTTGCTTAACTTGCTAGACACTCAGCAAGTCTAATCTACCGCGTGTAAATTCTTAAGTGAGATATCTGTATGTATGGTTACCCTCGCGCATGCTCGCCACGTTCAAATCTGTAACGATTGTTATTGGCTTGTGATGCGGTTCGTCGTTCGACAATTAACACACACATTTATCATCTACATGGATCACCACGGAATTTCTGGCCCACATATGTGTGTGCGTATGTCTAGCTATTAAAGAAAAGACCTGGAACAACATTGTCAGATGAATGAAAAGAAGCCTACAACAAGTGTATGAAGGAAATATGGGTACAAAGGAAAACTAACATACGCTTCTTAGTACTTTGCGTAGTCTTAATGGGCTTATCCGCAAATAATAACAACAACGTAAGTGCGCTGCAACACTGAATCGGGGAGGTGTAATACGACCAGGTTCTAGTCCTGCACCCCGGGTCCTAAGTGCGGATTTTAGGGTCTTTTCTGCAATCATCTAGGCAATCATATGGAATAGTCCCCAATGTCCAACTTATAAACTACATATTTCGCAAACATAAATACAATTATCATACAGAACCCAAAGTTACACATTTCGCAGACAGATGGCATTCCTCCAGGACTCACAAATCTGTACTAATTCCGGTAAGACACGGGCGCTGCCACTCTAATGATTCACAAGGCCCACTGATAAACAGGGGGCCGGCGTCGAGGGGTTTCTAGTTGCCTCTATCGAGGAATAGAAAAAAAATACTTAACCTCCATTTAGATACAACGCCAGAGAAACAGGACATGAGTGATCATAATTTTGTTTCATTATTTAACAAACTAGCTGTTCCCATGACTTCGTTCACGTGGAATTTAAGATCTGTATTGTTAATTAACAGATAAACTTTCAGAGAACCCCATGTTTTTTTTTGTCTTTTTTTTAAAAAAAGCTTTGAATCTGCGAATATCGGGAGATCGTCAAACGAATCCGAGTCGGGTGTCCTCGTAAACTGTGAACTGCATCACGAGAATGTTTCTTGGCAAAAGGGTGAGCCAGTAACATGCTGTTTCTACGTGTACCAACCTGAAAGTATTTTCGGATCAAGTGTCCATTATTGTACCAGCTAAGTTAGCATGCATCTGGTGCCGACTAGTGACTTTAAGATGTGAATAAATTTCATAGTAACTGTACAGAGCGTGGTTGGTGAATGGTTAAGGTTCTAGCCTCGCGTTCGGGAGGATGCAGGTTCGAATCCCCGTCCAGGCACCCAGAATTGGGTTTTCCATGGTTTCCCCAAATCACTTCAGGTGAGGGCCGGTATGCTTCCTTCAAAAGACCTTGGACGAATTCCTTCCCGTTCCTTGTACCCAATCACATCCCGCCTCTAATGACCTCGACGAGGCGTAAAGCCAAGAGAGAGGAAAAAAAAGATATAACTCTGTCGCAAGTGTTTCATGTTCTTCGTTTCGGATCAGTATATTCCTTTTGTGATTAAAATATTTGAAAGAGTGAACAGTGTTTTACGGAATACGTGTGGCGGCCAAACTGGATATTATCGAACCTGTACAGCACTAACTTTAACTCATTAGTCAGGTACCACACTAATCTAGAAAGTGCACGGTCAAAACGTATTGACAGTGCGTGGACTTAATAAAGAAGTTAACGTTTGGCTGTGAACTAAACTAATAGAAGGATACGATAGATATTTGCGACGTGTTGTTGGTAAGAAGGTAATAGCACAGTCTCACAAGACTCCAGCCAACAACTTGCCGTCTCACTACGTTAGTGGAGTAGGTAAAATTCATCCTGTATATTACCTTACGCCATATTTTATCGCTATGTGAAGTTGCTTTGAAATACGCTCATCAATTTTTGCAAGGTATGCGTAGAGATAGACATAATTTATCAAACTTACGGTTTTGTCGTAACTATGTTTCTAATCTATATGAAAAGTATCCTCTATGTTACCGCGTTACTTAATCTACCACCAGGTGTAGTTTAGTTAAAATTCATTCATTAATTTTTGCGTGTTGTGTCGACAAAGAGCAAACATCTCAAGATTTACCATTTTGTTCTTCTTGACATCGGGAAGTATATTATTAATCTGAACAAAAATTATACCTTAGTCTAACAAGTGCGCGAACATTGGAGGGTCTGTGAACCGTTCTACAACTTATTTTCTTTCTTTCGCAGGCACTTGGTATATTTTTGTTTATAAATTCAACACACAGAAAAAAAAGGTCATTGACACCTTCCGTTACGGTGTCACTCCGAACTGAGTCAGGTGTGCTCGACTCGGTTCAGTAGGGGTAAACTATCCATTGCGGATAAAGTAATCTTTGCAATTTATTTATTTATTTATTTTTTGAAGGGCAGGGGTTGATCTCTTTCAGAAGATTTGACCCTGCGACAATTGCGTCGCGCAACCGGGTAGGACCACCATCTCCTGTGTCTCGTTTTTTTTGGGGGTACGGGTGAGGATCAATGATCTTCAATGTGAGATCTGACCCCGTTTTATGCCATCCTGCTTTCGGTTTCCCATGGTTTCCCGAAATCACTCCAGGCGAATGCTGGGATGGTTCCTAATAATAAAAAAAGAACTGGTTAGGCGACCGCCAGAGAGAACTGCTGGTAACCACGAAAAATCGCAGTCACTTTACCGGACACCCGTCGTTCCGAATTACCTGGCATTCGGGAGGACGGGGCACACAGGGGTATTTGACACAAAAAGTCGATCAAAATTATTTCTACGTAATTTGGATTTTTGTTTTGCTTCTTTTGTGTATTATAACTTATAACTGTGAAGTAGGAGTAATAATAAAGAACACGTAATGTGCTCATACACTTTATAACATATTAAGCGAATATTTACAAAATACCTAAACAATAATCATATATGTACACTAAAATATCATCCTGATGAACGTACCATCCTTCGTCGTCGGAACCTTCTCCTTATGGCTCGTTCTCTTCTTGAGTACTCGGGTCCCATTAAATCAATATTTTAATAGTTTTTGGATTGAATGATTTAGATGTTTTGGGAGTTTTGTGCCTGATGAAGCTCAAATACGGATCCTAAGTTAATGAAAGCCTATTAATGACATCTGTGTTGCACTAAACTCAACTAAGTTTTCTGGAGTGTCTCTCCCTAAATCGTCGAAAATATTTGTTTCTAGCTTCTGCTGCTACTTCTGACAGATTTCCTATAGGCAAAAGTGCATAGTCTATAATAAGTGGGCCCTCAGGAAATACTTCTTGTATAGGTGACATTGGATGCCACGAGTACAGTTCAATGTACAGTAGGCTACATCTTAAATTTTTCGTAGCGATGGGGATTTTTTTTTTTATGTATATCTTGTTCCCACTATATATCATTCACATAATAGTATAAAACGTGTCAATTAATGTTTTGTTAATACCTATTATCTCTGTGGACATCATTGGCTAAAATCCGTCAATTCATCGAAATATTTTCTAGTCCGACCCACGTTGGTCGGATTGGATTTTATGGGGATTTCGATACATTTTTTGAACCAATCATGGTATTTCTTTAAAAATACACTCTCAGTTCTCTTAGCAGCCTGCCATTTTTTTTAATTTCCAATTTAAGCATTGAAAACTTTTGTTCGAACTGTTGCGTTTGTTCGACCGTGAATGTCGGTAGATTTAAAATATTTTCCTCGACTAATTCCAACTTTTGCACGAAATCATTTCCTTCCTCATTTTTACTCATATCATAATTAACTTTTCGGGTCATGAGCATGACACCAGAAGAGCCCATAACAAAGAAAATCTTAGATGAATTAATGTGACGGGAAAAAAGTAAATTTGTTTCATTGTAAATAATCTAGAATTTTTTCGAATAAATAGACGTTTGGCAATTTTTGGCACCTAATTTTCAATGAAACACCAAGGTAGTACACTAAACTAATACAATACAAGAAATCAGACTCGGGAAAGGTCCGGAAACATAACAAATCACTCTTTAATTCTTTTCGTAATAAAAAAATCACTACAAAATGAGTCAGTTTACAAAAATGTTCAGAAATAAAGTTGTGTGATACTTTTGGATGTATGTTACTATTATTTCAATTCTAGGTACCTGGCTGAACAATATCCATGATTGAAATCACCACTACTCACTTAACATCACTCACAAATTAAATTGGTACAACTTATAATTTTCTTGTATTTGCTTGGTAACACTACGTGGGTCTTGCAATGTGCTCAGAAGATGACTGTTCACGTGGTGGGGAATGAAGAATATTTAAAAAACATAGCTATATTATTCTATAGACATTTGCCTCGAGTCAGGTAGATACAAGTTCTTGGAATTTGTTTACAATATTTTTTTTTTGACTTTTGACTTTTTTGTGTCAAATACCCCTGTGTGCGGGGGTCAAATCCCGTCCGGTTAGCCCGACTTCGATTTTTCTTGACTCCCCGCAGACCCTCCAGGCGAATCCCGGGAAGGTTCCTTTCATAGGCTACGCCCGACTTGCATCCTCTTCCCTCCCGTCTCGAGACCCTTCAGCATCGCGGCCCCAAGTCTTCCCCTGCAACGAATGAAATCTTGTTTTTTTTTTTTAAAATTTATTTATTTTTAAATTGAGTTTCTCATTAAAGGCTACTCCGATTGTAAATTTAAAAAGAAACAATTCATGCGACTGATAATCGTATGTTGAGAATTACTATTCATGATTTTAAGGAAATGAGAAGTAATTTCTTCGATATTTCAAAGAAATCTTGAAGTTGACAAAGATTCTTTATTAATTAGTGATGAAGTGTGCGGAAAAAGTGGAAATAATGTCATATTTGTATGAGAATGAGGATTCATTTATTTCTTTACACTGCGGTATGACACTGATAATCCTATTGAGAATGCGGTAGTGCTTGGGCTTGACTTTTGGAATGGTAGGGGTTCGAATCCCCGTCCGGTCATCCTGATTTTGTTTATCCTTGGTTTAGTGAAATTACTCCTGGCATATGTAGGGATGCCTTCAAAAAGCCGCGGCTAAATTCCTTCCCATTACTTGTCAAGATTTTAAACGGATAATGGTACCAGTATATGATGTTATAATCTTCTATACAGTGCACCACACGTTTGGAGGTTCGATGAATTGAAAAAGCAACGGTTTTAGCAGCCTTAGTGATACAGGAAATCTGTGAAATAGTATGAGTTACTAGTGTTATAGCGACCAGTCTGACACTGATATTAAGGTTTCTTTTTTATGCTTACGTCTTTGTCTGTCGTCTACATCATTAGAGGTGGGAAAGAACAAGGGAAAGGAAGGACGAGGGATTGGGCCGTGTAGTGATTTCTGGAAGGCATGCTATATTGTGCAGAGTATGGAGTGACGCAACAGGTGGGTGGGTAGTGACCCGTCAGCCACACGACTTTCTCCCCTGCTTACGCAAATGTTGCCAGCTCCACATATCTTTAATCGCGTCTCCTCCACTTCCGTGGCGTTCCTACTATAGCAGATATCATCTTAATCCAGGTGTTTATGGAAAAAAAGCAACGTAGTCAAATGACATTTTTAAAATGCAGAGAAAAACAAGACGTCGTTGACACCATAGGTTTTGGCTTACGATTTATTAATTATTATTATTACTATCATTATTTGCGGATAAGCCCATTAGGACCTTGTAAAGTACTCATAAGCGTTTGTTCGCTTTCCTTGGTGCCCATATTTCATTCATACGCTTGCTGTGGTGTAGGCTTATTTACTTTCATCTGACCATGCTGTTTCAGGTCTCTTCTTTAGTCTTGTCACTTGTGAATTTTGGATTTAAATGTATCTCTGTTTTCGATATGTTTCGGAGCGATTCCTGCTAATTTGAGGTCTTTCTTTATTATTATATTATTATTATTATAATTCCGTATCGGCCATGGTGGACCACAAGACAAAGGCACCTGTACACAGGCATCCAGTGGGGGAACATGTGCCCTTCCCGTAATAGAACCAGATTTGTCAGATCGGGAGTATGTTCTCTACCGGAGGAATGTTATGTGGCCATCTCTTTTCGAACGTGTAGTTATGTTATGTACGATAAGAATATTTTCTACAACCCGCTCTAGGCAAACTTCAAGTCTTACAACTACACGTCAAGATTGCGACGGAGGTTAATGTCGCCGAATTATTGTGTTTAAATAATAGTCTTACGTACCGAGCGTGGTGGGTGAGCAGTGGCGCTCTGGCCTCGCATTCGGTAGGGCGCGTGTTCGAATCCCCGTCTGGGCATCCAGATTTTGATTTCAAATGGTTCCCCAATTCACTGCAGGCGAATACCGGTATGCTTCCTTTAAAAGGCCACGGCTGAATTCTTGAATTCTTTCCCGTTCCTTGATGACCTCGACGAGGCGTAAAGCCATAAAAAAAATTGTTTTTCTCGGTAGGTTTCGCGAAAAATATTCATAAAAATATACAACGCAGAGAAAAACTTCGTTCATTTATACAGTATTTTTCGTTTGTGAGATGTTAGTTTATGAGTCGGGCGATTGCGGACCGTCCGAGCATTTGCCTTGATGACTGTGTGAAACCACAATCAGAAGGGCCCCTGTGTGGGGATAGGGACTCAGACCTGATATGGTTTTTCCCCGCGAAATAGTGTTGTGCGCGCAGCCACAACGCGGGGTCCTGCTAATTATCTATTTGTTATACAGCGTTTGATGCAAAAATAACATTTAATGACATAACCTTATAAAATGAAACTCCAAAAACATCATTGTGTGATTAAGGGTGATGAGACTTGTAAGGAAACATAGTGCCCTCCTCACAGCTACAATCTATTGGTTTAGTATTTTTGTTTTGTGTGTTCTATGTTAGGAATTTTGATGTTTATTTAACTTTGGAGAGAAGAATTTTAAAAATGTTGTATTTAATATATCGATGACAGCGCGTCTATCTGTGAGCTGTGAGAGAGTATCTTTGGTTGGTATCCGCTGAAAAGAAATAATGGCGGGTGCGGTCAAGAGTGTGCCTGGCTCGTATTGTTGATGGCGGACAAGGAAAAAACTTTTTTTTAACCAAGAACTGTAAGACGTAATATTAAGTATTTGATTTTTTTTTGTAACTGCTTTACGTCTCTTTTTAACATCGAGGTCTTTAGAGACGGGAAAGGATGGGGGGGCAAGGATGGGGGCAAGGAATGGGAAGGAATTCGGCCATGGCCTTTTGAAGGAAGCATCCCGGCATTTGCCTGGAGTGATTTGGGGAAACCATGGAAAACCCAAATCTGGATGCCCGAACGGGGATTCGAACCGCCGTCCTCCCGAATGCTAGGCGACAACGCTAACCGTTACACCGCCCCGCTCGGTAATAAGTATTTGACCTTTTATTTGAAAGTGTAAATTGTTAATTATATAGAGGGAAAGATTTTTGTTGGATGAAACATTCGCAAATGAAAGGAAGTATTTTTATTTGTTTGTTGGATTGTGTTGTGAATCCTACAGACGAGTAAATGAGCGGAAGCAGCAAGGCAAGATTCTTGGTTTCCGAGGATGAAAAGGTTACTTGCGGTTTTCCGTGACGAAGCCGTGTATTGAAGTTGTAGACTTCAGCCGTGTTTTACATCCCCGTAGTAGTGTTTAAGTCTAAGAAATTATCAGAGCCCATACCGGTAGGAGAAGAACATATGCAGGGTCGGTGGAGTTAGAATCGTCCAAAACCGTTCTACCTCGAGCAGACTGCACAAGTTCCATCTTGTCTCATAACTCTCACAGGACACATTATTTCATTAATGAACTGGTTGAACTTGACGAATCAGTGTAGTATCCATGATTTCTGACCTATCTTTTGTACTGAAGACCCTTGTAGCTAAAGCATTAGTTTGTTGAGCGTATGGTGCAGACGTAGTCTAAAAGCAATACTTTCACACGGTTGCGTTACGAATTATTGCGTGTGAGAGTATCTCTGGTGAGAAGACAGTGTGTAGTGCGCGTTTCCGTAACTATCTTTCGATCTGTGCAAGATGAGGCAGTGTGAACATATATATATTGTTTATATTCATGGAAGAGGTAAAAAAATTAAAAGGCTAATACCAGAACAGTTGATATGCCCGTTAATTTTTGAATAAATGGATATGTTGGCTATACGATCTCTGTGAATTACCGGGCAGTTCACTTAATAAAGAAACTAATTATCATCTTTTTCTTTTAAAAAAAATGGTCTAACTTCCTGATAACAGAACGCGAAAAAAAAAAAATCAGCCGGTTCCAGAATTCTTAGGCCCTCTTCACACTGTGCAATTGGGAGGCGACATAAAGGATACTTGAGTATCTTGATAGTATCTAGTAAACCACTTCCGATGCTGTGTAAAGGGGAGGCACAAACGGCGCTACTTCCAAGAGACGCGTACCCTACAGGTATGCTACCAGTCTCACGCGACCTGCAAGGAAGTCGACCGCCAGTCGCGTCTCTTGGGAGTCAATGTTAAGTTTATGCGTGAAGCTCAGATAAAAAGTAATAATCACTATCCACTAATTTTATTTATCATTTAAAACGGGGCTTAATTAATCTATAAAACGAAAACCGGGTAATATTGGTTCCAGATAAACTTAAAAACTACTCCAAAGATTCGATGGGGCTTTCACCATTTCACTGAATTGTTTGGTATGTCTTATGCTTCAGCCTAACCTAACGCCAGAGCAGTAAGTGAATATCTGAACGTATAGCATGAAACACCAAAGATGCAATGCCAACTAGATGCATACGTTATTATTAGTGAAAAAAAAAAAAATAATAGCCATATTATGGCATGTAACGTTTCCTTCCTTAAATTTTGGGGTTTAGTCTTTAAAGCACATAGATAGCCGTATCGAATACGAAGAGGAAACTAAGTGGAAAATATCTAAATTAATTTTAGTATTATAATAAACAACCTTTCGAAATCTTCTTTGCTTCTTGAAGCTACTATCTCAGGCCGCACAGCTAAGATATCTGATGTTTAGAGGTGACATTATATTCGCTGTTGATAGTAATACATATTTGATGGGTTTAAACATGAAAGTGAACTGTTAAAAACCCTTAGTGTAGAACTTTGATTCTTGAAACTACGATCCTAAGCCGCACAGTTACAATCTCTGATGTTTGGAAGTGGAATTAAATTCACCATTAACAGCAAGTAATGTATGGGAATAGTTTACACCGCGATACACGTCGTCACTTTACTATGTATGGAAATCAACCTAGATCATACCACGCAACGCCGGGAACTCTGCTAGTATTAGGAAATAATAGTGACGTGTAAGATTTTTATAATTGTTACTTCTGCTCATTGTCGAGGGTAGCGCAATGTTATTCGGTTTAAAGTGTGAAGGGAACAATCAATCTTCGCCGTATAGTTAGCTTAAATAATTAACAAGCACTTTTAATTAACAGAAACTTTTTTGTAGTATTCAGTTGTAATACATGTGTGAAAAAAACAGCGAACAGTTTACTAATAGAGTAAGCAAATTTATTTTTTGCGAGTAATCATTTGTATTGTAGCAACAAGTCATATCGTTAAGGAATTCAGGAAGTTATGATTATGTATTTTGAGATAATACTTTCTTCCGTGGTAATTATCGACTCTGGTTGAGCTTGAATCGTGTAACATCAAGAAGACTGATTTAATTAATTAACACCCCGTTGAAAACCTTGCACGTTTATTTATTTTTCGTTAGTTCTTATCACTAGTATTAACCTCAAAATTACATAAGTGATCGATATTTATTCATAAATTTGTTTATTTTACTACTCAACATTACGTTTTTTCTCTTATTTCTCTTATATTTATGATTTAAGAATAGCAACACATTCTTCGTATTTTTCTTTTTCTATTTCTATAGTAACAATTGCGTGGGGTTGTAATGACCTGGTGACATGGTTTCTATTGGCTACGCCCCTGCCGTAGCCGCCTTAACCTAACCCGGTAGTGCTACCAGGTAAAGAGGACCTACAGTTTAACGTGGAATCCGAACCAGGGAATCTTTCTGGCGTACTTCACATTACACAGCAAGTTGTGCCCGAGGTGAAGTTTGGGTTAAGGACCTATGAAAATCCTCGCCGAGACAAGGATTCGAACCGGGGCCCTTTCCATCTCCAATCAGATGCCTTAACCATTGAGCCACCAGGCTACTCATAGTTATAGTACGAATAGGCGACAGTAACATCATCATCTTCAATTGACATGATGAAAAACTTGGTTAGAAGCCTCGGCAAACATGTTAATTAGAAGGACGCTTACCACGGCTGGAGGCGGACTGAAGAGACTGTATCGCTTCACAGTATCCTCAGGTCGCCTATGGGTTTCGTACTCGCAGGCAACTTAAACTGGAGATACTCAAGTACCAGTCTCACAGTGTGAGGAAGGCCTTACTGATAGAACAAAGTAACCATCAAGTTGAAGGGCGCGATGAGAGTACTTACCGACAGCTGCAGTGCCGGCACCACGGCGAGCAGCAGTAACAGCGCCACCGTCGACGACATCTCGCAGGTGTATGCCGACTGTCCACTGCACGGCCGCAACTCAGCTGAGGGAGAAATCACAAAACGATAACACAATGCGGGTCGCTTTCACCGGCACTAATCCAAGCGCTAA
Organism: Vandiemenella viatica; assembly: GCA_031002005.1. Classification (NCBI taxonomy): domain Eukaryota; kingdom Metazoa; phylum Arthropoda; class Insecta; order Orthoptera; family Morabidae; genus Vandiemenella; species Vandiemenella viatica. Next base: position 23,191,567 of record CM061920.1, on the reverse strand, counting down.
TCCAAACAGCCGGCAATCAACACACGGGCCAGATTTAGCTACGCCTTTCAGATCGAACGCCTGGTTAACTACTTAACAGAAATTTCTATCTTAAGCTGATAATTCGAAACAGATAGTATGTGACTTAGGATTCGAAGGTTTATAATTGGAAATAGTTAGCAATCTATTTAATGTCAATGAATTTAACACGAATAGCTTTGAAACATTTTCTGGATATCAAGTAAACCATCAGAAATTTAAGTTAATTATTTTTAATTAAGAACAAGAATGCAACTGTTTTATATTTGTTCATTGCCTTACTTATTTTTCTTGTGGTCAGCGATGTGTTATTTACAGTAGTTTCATTAAAGCTGGTACCACTGTAGTACATTATTTTAGTCGGCACACGCGTTATGGAAAAATACAGAAATGTGCTGTTACCAACCCTAGCAACACCAGTGTAAACAAGTTAAAAGTGGTAGGCAGTAAACAAGAAACAGTTATATCGGCCTTCTTTATTAACAATTAATAAACTAAGAAATTGTGGGGGGAAAATGGCTCAGAACAGCATTCCAGGAATTTAAGTGTTTTCTTTGGAAACAGAATTTCAAAATACATCAAAAAACTAGTAAAAGCTAAGAAAATATTTAATAACTGAACGTCAGTCAAATAAGATCACGAAGTTCGTTCATTTTATCGTGGAGCCCGACGTTATGTACCTGTTCTTTGTATCATAGAGTACTGTACATTAAGCACTGACCATTCACAGAGAATCATTCCAGTATGGGCAGACATCAACCTGTGTTAAAATCATTAAGGCCTGGCAGTCTATGGCATAGACAAACATGTATTGAACCATGAGCAAGTACGCTAGTAGATACTAGTTAAGGTTAAATAGTATTACATGTACATCGCTATAGTCAGAAATAACGATTCGAAAATAGGCTTGCGTTATGCCTAATAATAAGGCGTGATAATAGTACAACATAAATTAAGACACACATTAAAGGGCAAAGTGCACTGATACGTCTAGCTTATTAAAGTAAAGTAACAAAACGATTAAATAGGGACCAGGTGAAACGAACTCTGTATATGTTATTTTAAAGTTTATCGATATGACGATAATGATTACATGTGAACCGAAATCTGTGTGAATTGATTTATGAATGACCTCTTATCAAACTAATCACTATCACTCACAGATATTAGATACATTTGTTGACTTTTTTGGCGTGTTTTGCTCCTAAATGCACAGAGGTGTCTTGCCAGTGAAGACGACTTCTTTCCTTACATACATAGCCGAAACATTAAAAATTCTTCTATAACTCGTAAGGACTATAGTGGAAATGTTAAGTTTTTTTAAATAATAGTTATCAAAGACTTCTTAAGAACTAACTTTTTCTTTGACAATCTGAATGTGTTCTCCCACTGAGATGACGGAAAAACTGCCTTAAGTCTCTTTTCTCCAGGGGTGTTGTTCACTTAGCCGAGTTTTACAGCTTTCGTTCAAAAATCACTGGCCTCTGCTTAGAGGTGCTGATGTTTACAGTGCGTGATGTTGTTTGTCTACTCACCTGTTGTTGGTCGAGTGGTTGGAGTGCGTGGCAGCCGTGTGGGGCCGGTCATATAGCTGGTCCTACGCCCACTGTGCGCCCCTCCAGAGCAGAGAAAGCGCCGCCGGGAGACTCACTCTGATCCCTGTCCCACGCCTGCAGGGTCACTCAACTCCTTACACAGGCAGGTCAGTTACTAGCAGCAATGTCAATCCATCTCGACCCAAGCATCTCTGATGCCAACAAAACGTTCGCAGATTGCATAGTTACAACTTTTCGCCTAACAATCCCTAGGGCGCAGTGGCACCAGATAAAATACATTTCACGAAACACAATTGTCACAATTGGCAGACTGAAATTTAACAATGGTCTCTTCCCCACACACTTATACCGCATTAATTTACTAAACACACCAAGTTGCACCTGTGACGGAACCAAACCACCTCTTAGGGAGCGTGCATAAACTACGTGGCTCGGTCCAAAAAGGGGAGGGAGTAGGCTGGAAGGATACGCTGGGCTACGTGGGGGGAGGGGATGGTTGAGATACAGGCCATGTATCTTTCCTTTCATAACATTTGTCACAGTTAAAATGAGGATCAGAACTCACAACAGCTTGTGAATATTTATTTCCCTCAGTCATCTCCGTATGTAATTTACAATAGTCTGACATGAGAAAACAGTTCAAGATGTATTCTGCAATCAAAAGGGAGAAAAGCTACGTGCTCCGTGAGGGCGGGGGGGGGGGGGGGGTAGAGGCAAAAGTCATGTAGTGCTACGTGGGGGGAGGGGGGAGGGGTGGTTCACTGCGGGCCAAAATGGAGCTATTTGCTTATAAGGAAAAATGGCTGGAGTGCACACAATGTGTACAGGAACTTGTGGGATTAGGAATACACTTACCACTAAACGGGACCCACCTCCTGGCCTTGGAAGATCTTGCCATCTAGAAAGCAATAACGAAATTCCTGGATAAGGATATAACGCCTTATATTTTTACTCCTGCAATTCTCGGTAATGATATAAGACAGTAATAGGTAAAACTGTGCCTATAAATAGGGGACAACCACGACTCTTGCTCTCTATCCCAAGTTAACGTAAACTAACAATAAAACTGAAAACCTAATTGTAATATGTTTGCAAATTAACACCTAGTGTTAAAACGTGAATTATTTATACTCCTACTTCAATGTCATGCTGTTATTAATCCATGTATCCATTGATAATACAAAACAATGTTACCAGTGTAATGTAATTTACTGCCAATCCAAATATATATATATATATATACTGATTTTAAATTTTACAATGCAATAATGCTAGCTGTATGAAGAATATCCGAATGCCATTAAAATAATAAAAATACTAATATTTTCGAATTGAGGGACAAAAATTATATAACGTGCTAACCAACAGACATCGATTTTTTTTTCAAAAATTTTTTCCTAGACTGAAACAGCGATGTTACCAAAAACACCCATAGAAAGTATACCTGAGAATTCTGCTCTGAAACATCACTTCAAGAAGAGCGAACGTAAATCCCCTCCCTCGCTGATGTCTGGAATGTGCTTTAGGTTGGTGGTTGAACTGCGATTATGCTTAGTATAGGCCTAGGCCTAAATAGAGTAATTAACACGTTCACTGGTGTAACTCGACGCTCACCACATTCTGAAGCGACAAACCAACAGCTTGGAGGACCAGAGCTACGCAGCAGCAACTTACAGTCTTCCAGACTGTAAATGAGGGTCGATATCTGTAATTAGTTGCCAGAGCTGATACATGTAGCAGGACATTGGCGGCCATTTGCTGACAGTGATCATTCGGACTAGCTGCGAAAGTACTGGGATATGAGGAAGACTCTGCAGTTAAGGAATGAGTATTATCGTGCTAAAATGCAATGGCACAGAATTTTCAGCCGTCGGAGAAGGCGATCTTCACAGGATGCACCCCTGGTGGTTACAGGCACCCGCTAGAGGCGCCGCATCACCTCTGTAGCTACCGTCGAAACTGATTCCTGTGTGAGATTCGGAGCAACAGACGCGCTATTAAAATTGCGAGGCCAGACCAACTGGCCGTTCCTAAACGTTGTGCGGCGTAGTCAGAACGTGGCTGTGCAGAGGTCGCCCTTAGGGGCCTCTTACACTGTGATGATGACGTCATATCCGACGCATGTGAGACTGTTTCCCAGCGCTTGATGAGAATCTGAACGCGACGTATCTCCAGCACGGAGAACCAGCTCCCAGCGCCAACCATGACGTAATTAACACTGTGCAGTTGTTTTTGGTGCAGATGAAGATTGTCTGTCTATTTACGTACAACCGTTTTTTGGTTCGTGGAGGGAGGAATTATTATTATTATTGCGATGTTGTTGCAGGTTATGTTTCCACAGTTGCTTAATTAATTACTAGTTGAAAGAACACGCCAATGCAACTAAACAGTTGCATTGGCGTGTTCTTTCAACTAGTAATTATTATTATTTTCATATTTGTTACAGCTTATGTTAGATGAGCTGTAAAGGAAAAAAGGTATTTGCCATCAATGTCAACTTTATGCTATCAGGGTTGCTGCAAGCACCTCGACACTGAAACTCTGGGCTGTATGAAGTACCTTAGTCTTCCGGTTGTTGCAAGCAAGTTGATGTTCTGGAGGAAGCGGTTTAGACTTGCCGTCTGAGCATCCAGATTTAGGTTTTCAGTGGTTTCCTGATATCTAGCGAGGTAGGTGAGCGGTAACTCTCTGACCTCGCATTCGGCAGGATGCGGTTTCGATTCCCCGTGAGGCCATCTAGTTTTTGGTTTTCCATGGTTTCCCCAGATTGCTCCACGTGAATGCCGGGGTAGCTATTATAATTATTATTACTATTGACCTGCAGAGATCGGTATATAACCTCCATATGACAGAAAAAGAATACAGCATGGAGATTTCCGTCAATAAAACCAAGGTAATGGCCTTTGTTGGAAAAAACCACAAAAGAACCAAAATCTCAATAGACAACACGCCCATAGAACAAGTAGCAGAATTTAAATACCTAGGTTAAAACCTCAGCTACACCATAGAAACCGATATGCAACAAAAAATCCAAACTTCACGAAAGTTACAGGAATAATAAATAACATTTTCAGACCATCTCTACTTCAACGGCACACAAGAATCAGGCTGTATAACACCCTGTCTAAACCTACACTACTGTATGGCAGCGAGGCCTGGACACTACGCAAAGGTGATGAACGGAGACTAACGGCAGCTGAGATGCGATTTATGAGGAGAACAGCTGGCTACACATTATAAGACAGAAAGAGATCTGATGATATCCTTAAAGAACTTAAAGTAAAACCAATTCTCCAAACTGTACAAAATTACAGAACATCTTGGACGGAACATGTACTGAGGATGAAGACGGACCGGATCCCACGGGAAATTCTCAAATACCATCCCAGAGGCAGGAGATATGTAGGATGACCACCAAGAAGATGGATTGAGACCGTAACAGGCCACCAGGCCTAATACCGGACAGGAAGAAGAAGAAGATTATTACTCCGTGATTCACTAAAAGTGGATGGCGGAGGGTGCATAGTACCAATCACAAAGTGTAACCATTTATGCACAGGAAGGGATATACACGATATGGGTTATTTTTAGGAACCATCCCGGCATTCTCCTGGAGCGTTCTGGGAAAATCATGGAAAATCCAGATCAAGATGGGCGAAATGATTTATCAAGAAGTACTCCCGTCAGATGTTAAGTTTACCCGCCCGGTAAATCCTTCCTACTCTATTCCGTAATCGCTCGAGGAAAAAAATGAGTACAGAAATAAAATTGTTCTGGTCTTGATTTATCTTATCTTATTTTCGCGGTCATTCCTACATATAAAGGTTGCTGGTAGTAATATTCGCTTGCTGTAATTCCGAAACAAGTCAGACATGAATTTTGCTTCTGTCGAGAGCAAAATCTTCCAGATCTTCCCAACATAACTCCTTTAACATCCTACTTACGCTTTCCTCCAATTATATATAGCTGTCACGAATCGGGCGGCTCTTTTTTGGACCTTCTCCACAGCCACAATTTTGATAGAGACCCCATACAGAACAAGAATATAGTAAGAACGCGCTGGTGACTTGTTCTTTCAAAAGGCCATGGTAAAATTCCTTGCCGCTCCTTTCAAGTCTTTAATGACCTCGACGTCGACGAGGCGTAAGGCCAGAAAAAAAAAAATACTAGCGACCTCGTTGTCCACATTTTCCACGCGCCGGGAATCCCTAAGGGAAAAAGAAAAAAAATTCAAATTAATCGTTGGTATTTTTTAATCTTGTCCACTCTTACTTATAGTTTCTTGTTGCAGTAACACGTGTTTCAAATATGCATTCCACCTCTATATAAGTCCTTTGTGTAATGTAGGGATATTGGAATAGTCCCAGGAAGCAGATCATAAAAAATATCTTGACCTTGTAAGCTGCTTCTACTGTCAGAACTTCGTCCAATAAAACTTTTCCGCGCTATATACGTATATTACAGTCTTGGTCAAGCGAAAGTGTACACGGTCAGGTACATAGCTATTCAGATTTTAAACAACAATAAAATTATTCAGATATCTTGCCTAAGAAAAATCTGCATTTGACTGTTGCTTATTTCTAAATTTTCATGTGTGACAGATTATTTTAGTGTATTGCAAACTGCAAGAAAATTGTTGATTGCTCTGTTATACAAATTACTTTCAACTATAACCACTATGTAACAAAGTTTGAGGAAACTTTTGTTTATCTTAGTTTTTTAGTGTTTCTTTTTTGATTCGACAATGCTGATTATGAGTATACAAATTGTCTTTCTTAAATATTAATACTTTACTGTAATAATAACTTTTTCAGTTTTCTTAAAAATTATGAATATTACATGTTTATGTAATACTAGCAGTTACCCGCGACTTCGTCCGCGTTGAAAAGTGTTGTAATATAAGATTTTCTTGAGAGGTCTGGTTGCTCAGTGGTTAGGGCGTCCAACTGGAGATGGAAAAGTCCCCAGCTTGAATTCCAGTCTTGGCGAGGATTTTCAAAGGTCCCTAGCTCGACCTTCACCTCTGGCATAGGTTGGTGTGTGATGTGAATTACGCCAGAATGTTCACTTTGTTCTGATTCCGTGTTGAACTGTGGGTCCTCTATGTCCGGTAGGATTACTGGGTTACGTTAAGAGGCTACGAAAGGGACTGATTCCGGAGACGTAAAGAAGTCTTGTCACCAGGTCAATACGACCATACAGTTTATTTAAGAGCTATTTTTATTAGTAATAGTAGTAATAAATGTTGCAATAAAATAACAAAAATCTATTTATGTTCCACAACTACTTCACTGAATTGATAAAGCAGTAAAAATATTCAGTTTGTAAGGAGTATTTTCAGTTTAATATATCCGTATATACAATATTGAGGATTTGTCTCCTAGGTTTTGGCTATTTTCATAGCCCTAGTTTTCTTAAATTTCTTGGAAATATTTGAATTTCGTTTACCCAACATCTCTTAAAATTACTAATTTCATCACGCGAATAAAAATGAATATAGTTTTAATTAATGGAAGCTCAAAACGTCAAAATATTAGCAATACATTGATGGAATAGACTAAATATCAACAACAAAAAAATACTAACATCCAAACAGCAAATAAATACTTAAGTGGCCCAAGGACGTTCATTTCCATTAGTAAAATTGCGATACTAAAAATGAATATTTTGATTTGCATTGAGTACTGAAAAAAAATCTTTAAAAAAGAAGAACTTAATTTCCTCTTTGAATATTTTTTTTTTTTTTAGGATATATTGGTTCCATCAACAGAAATTTACATATTATAGTAGTAAGTATAGTAGTAATTGATTCTTTTATCCATAATAATCAGAGGTATTGCGGTAATGGTTTCTCTATCTCTGGAAACAACTGAATTGCCTATACCAAGTGAGTTTTTTATCTTGAGACAACTAAATATCTCGAAAACTACAAATCCGATCAAAAAAAGTGGGTAATAAAAATTGTTCGTCTCGACGGGGGACATCCGATGATACCAAATTTGACTCCCCACCCCCACCCCCTAGGGGTGGGGGAAGGGGGAGAAAAAAAACTTAAATAGGAACCCCCATTTTTTATTGCAGATTCTGATTCCCCGGAAAAAACTACCCCTATTTGACCCCCAATTCGAGTCATTTTGGTCGATAGATGGCGCTGCATTTCTCAGAGTTTTCTCATTACTTGATGTACTTCCATTGCGTTCACATCGTCGCTCATTTCTCAGAGTTTTCTCATTACTTGATGTACTTTCATAGCGTTCATAACATCTCTGATTTATTTACTTCGTTCTGTTGCACGTGTCAATGAGAATGCAGGCTATAACGTTGCAAGAAAAAATTGAAATGGTCTACATTTATGGAGAATGTCGCAAGAATATCGATAATGCTGTTGATCTTTATGCTCATCGTTTTCCAGACCAGCCTCGATCGCGCGCTTCTTTTTACCGTATTATCCAACAGTTCACTCAGGAGGGAAGTGTGCACACAAACAAACTATAGTTCATTCGTTTCGATCCATTAATTCTGCGCTAAAATATAAATTTCAATATTAAAGTAGTAATAGATTGTTTCTTCATATTCGGTTTCTTATTCTGCATACAGAATATAATGACTACCGGCGAATTACCACTCCGCTTTTCCGCCACTCCACTACGGTATCTGAATAAAACATTGATAAATTTAAAAAATTTACTTCGGGCAACGCCGCATGGTTCTGCTAAATCGTCCAAGTTTAATATAGATCTTTTGATACAATATCGGTACAAAGCGATACATGATGTCACTAAAATGGCGCTCATGAAAGAAGCTGAATAACTAATAATGTTTCAGTTCTCATTCTGGCCCAGGCTGCGTTTTAAAATTACCGCTAGAAAATCAAAGCTTCTATCACTCGCACATTAATACATTCACTATATTGTATGTTAGTGACGTCATGAATAGCGAAATAAACTTTACTTATTATTAACGCAGTAAATTAAATACTGAATACGTCTAAAACTACATTCAGCCGCATGAACTATGTCGTCAGCTTCATGACAGTTATTGAGGTAACGTAATTAAAAAATTTATGCTAAAATGCTTTTAACTTACAGTGTACAACGGAAAGTCCACAATTCTCTACGATCGTTAATATTGCAGGTCAAATGTACATCGCGATAAAGTTAATTTATTGCTCGTGATTTAGTAAGGTGTATAATGAAATTAATTGTGATAGTAATTTATGATATACTAATTAGGAATTTTGATACAGAAAATTCTGTTACCACTCGAAATGTAGGTCCAGAGCATTTAATGTGTTGAGATGTGTTCGTATCGTTTGATTTTGTAGCGGCAGTAATAGCAGAAATGTGGTTTGGTTGAAATGCTGCCTGGACCAGAATGTTTTTTGTTACAGCAGATGGCAGAAGGAATTTAGTTGTTATGCTCCCTGCAAATGAGGTGTATTGTGTTGTAAACGACTTTCAGTGTTACTTCATGAAACAATAAGTTTCTACATTAGCCCATTGAATACATTCGTTTTAAGTGTAGCGTTCGATAGATATTTGCAGAATATTGAACAATAAATAATAAGCAGTACTATTCGTACAAAAATTCTTAACAAAAATAAAAAGGGTTAGTTAAGTTTTAAATTTCGGCAAAAATAATTTGTAATACACAGACTGTATAGTAACAAAAAAGAAACAGGAAATAACCGAGATAGAATGGAATCCTTTACATTTTTATAAATACCGTACGACATTTGGGGCACGACCATTTTGCACTTTCAGTGAACCGACTTTCGTGCTGGTATACTCATAGCATTTTACTTTTTTTTTCCAAGCTTTGATTTTTTATATTTATTATAACGCATATATTACGAACGAAATTATGGTTAATATTTGATATGTCATAGTATTTTATGTACGCAAATGAAAACATCTCTTTGCGAACTTGACAATACCTACCTTTCTTTTTTTAATTTAAGGTTAAGAACAGATTTATATTTCCTGCTTGTCAAGTGCGTCAGTTTTATGGCTTTTAAACTAAACACAAACTTGCATATGTAAGTAAGTTTTTGCTATTATTTCTGACTTTGAGAAGTAGTGTTTGCGATTTACTTAAAAAGCAAAGAGTAAACGTGGCACGGCTATCTACGGAGTAGGAAACTCTTTGTTGCTTCCGAATTGATATTAATGGCAATTTCTAAAAGAACTATGCGTTTTTGCGGGATAAAATCTATCCTATTGCACTTCGCACGCAATTAACTGATTTCATGCCAAATTTCATTCAAATATGTTGAGTTATTAAGGCGTGATTGACTGCCAACGTACATCCAAACACACATCCGAACTTTCTCATTTTCTCATTTATAGATATATAGATAACACGAGTCTAATAACAGAAATCTAACATACACTACGTCAAGAATTGTTAGAAATAGTGCAAAAATATTGAATATCATTAATCTTCATACAACAATAACATCTTTTAAAAACGGCTTTTCCTCTTATGTTTTGCTGACCCCTCTGCAGGTACTATACCCCATACATAGTCCACCACCACAGCACAGTCCCAACGTACCTGATACCTTCTTGCAGTCATCCATTTTTATAATTCACCGCGTTCCTCACTTACAACTCCTACGGCCTAAAGAAGTCAGTATGAGAAGTAATGCATTTTCAGAAATTTTACATCCAAGAACATGTTAACTCTGCATCAAATTTTCTATCAGTTGCATGCAATTCTCATTTCTATTGTTGGCCAAAAATTGTTCCACTGCCATTCTAAATGCATCCCAAGTATTTTGATCATCAAGAGTCATTGCATCTACAAGTTCTTTTGACTACAACTGAGCCGTGCGCGGCTCATCTTCACGCTGCGGCTATCATCTGCCGTCAGCCCACCGCTTCGCTAGGGGGCGCTGTGGCGGAATTTCTGCCATCTGGCGAGCGATTGTCTTCTGTCGCACGCCTGCTGCTCCGCTAGGCAGCGCCGCGGTGGAGTAGTGCCCTCTGCCGGATAGCGTGGGGTATATAAGCAGTGACCCGGCGCGGCCAGGGCGAGTTGGATACCCAGTCGGATAAGCAGTCAAGTAACGAAAGTGCTGCAGAGAGTGTCGGAGCTGCGTGGACTGTCGGAGGCGGCGTACCTCCCTGGGTCGTCGGGAAGCGTAAGGCCCGGACGGGCAGCGGGCGCCCAGGGAGGCCATTAATGGGGCCGCTCCGTCCGTCAGTGTACCAGTGAGGGCCAGTGCGATATCCAGTGAGGAAGGAGTGTCGGGGCTTCGTTGACTGTCGGAGGCGGCGTACCTCCCTGGGTCGTCGGGAAGCGTAAGGCCCGGACGGGCAGCGGGCGCCCAGGGAGGCAGTTAATGGGGCCGCTCGGTCCGTCAGTGTACCAGTACCAGAGGCAGTAAGAAGAGTGAAGCGTTAGCAGTACCAGTACCAATACCGACAGTTGGACCTCTATCACCGGGCGCGGGAAAGAGGTCAGTCTCTGCGGTCAGTCTCGGCTAGGAAGTGAACAGCCTGAGGAGGAAGTGGCGGTGTCGGAAGCGGCAGTTGAAGAAGGTGACGTGCTCCATGCACGGGCAGCAGTTAGGCGGAGCAACGTGATACTTGGCCGTCGACGAGGGGTTATTGACGGTGCCTGGTCTGACAAGCAGTTCTGAGTGGCCGTAAACTGTGTCGTCGCCTCACATGCCCGGACTATATGGCAGTTTGGGGTGTCCTCGTAAAGTGTGCGCTTTGGCACCTTCTGGAGCAACCTGTGCCTTCATGTTCCACGAGTGGATAGACTGTTAGAGAGTTCGTGGTATTCAATACAATTCAACTTCGTTGTATTTTCTGCTTCCTCGGTGCAATTGGAGATTTTCTGTTGGTGTTCGTGCTTGCGTGGGACAATCTATGTCACTAATGGCTGTTCTTTCACATGAGGGAAACAGTGTATGTATGTTTGTCTGTACCCTTGAGGGGTGCTGAAACATTAAAACAGACCAGTGTTGGTTGAGCTCAACTGATATAGTGCCTTGAGAAGCTCGATCGTTGGAAATCCTGTTTAGGAACTTATAGCACCGGATATTCTACCATTATTAAATTGTTGTTTAGACATAAGTAAATTTAAGTGTGTAAATCCTTGGACTCTTGGGCCATCATGAATCATTAAGGCCAACTAGTATTGTGGTTATTTAATATAAGTATATCTTGGGGGAATTTTAAGTAACCGATTGGTAATTAAGCTTATTACTTGATATAGTGTGGAAATTTTATGTTTGAAGTTGTTGAAGTTGTTGATATTGTTGTGTAAAGTTGTATTGTATTTGGTATTTATTGTAATAAACAAGACTGAGACAATTGTAACCATGCGCCCACATGCTTGCCAACCTAACTACCACCTCATCAACATCATACGAAACACAATTTTATTTTTAGCATATTCAGATCCGACGTAACGTCCGCAAACATCACAAAACGTGTCTGTTGGTAATTTACAATTCCTGGCCATTTTACTTTTAAAGAGAATAATCAACTTCACTTATAATTTCAGAACTACACCCACTAATAACAGGGAGACTTTTATGAAAAACATCGATATTATTTCGATTTTTTGTTACAGAGGTCGACTTATTAAAACTTTCCATTTAATATTAATACTTTAACTTTAGAAATATCACATTTTCCCATGTGAAGAAGTCTGTCTTAACTGTTTACTGCGCTTCATTCTTTCTATCGATTAGTTATGCGATGCAGGGCTCCTGCAATGTAAGGACTGATCACGCCTGTCGTATAGGGTGGTATTCCACTGAGAAGCGTTCCTTTGAGTATGCCAAGAGAGCTGTTATTCTTTCGTATATGAGACGGATCACAAGGAGAATGTCTTATGAGCGTTCTCATTTGTTTGACTCGTGTTATCGAACTTTAATTTCAAAACAAACAATGATGAAGGCGTTTGCTCAAGTGACTTATTGGTTTATCGACCGCAAAAAAAAGAAAACTGATACTAATTACTAATTATTTGGAATTGTTAATAAATTTTGTTTTAATCAATGAACAGAGAGTACTACCAGAAATTCTGGTTTCGGAGAAGTAAGAGAAAATATGCTTTCTCAAGTTATTCCAGTTTAATTTATGTTCTTGAGGAAAAAACACGAATTTAAAATTCTCTCTAGAGAAGACAGACACAAAATAGAATAACTCTCTCTCTTCGATAAATATCGTTTCTTTTTCTTTCTGCTTTTTGTTTATTAAGTACGTTCATTGCTTATTTTTTGGAAGGGGTTACTGTTAAAGTTTTTCACAATGAAAACAATTACTGCAATAATGTGTCACAAACAATTTATTTACACCCATATAGTTTTTGGTAACTATGACCTGTCGTGCCCTGATTATATTTTTTTAATTTTTTTTAACTGCTTTACGTCTCTCAACAGCGAGGTCTTTAGAGACGGGAAATGATGGGGGGAAAGGAATGGGAAGGAATTCGGCCATGGCCTTTTGAAGGAAGCATCCCGGAATTTGCCTGGAGTGATTCGGGAAACCATGGAAAACCCAAATCTGGATGCCCGGACGGGGATTCGAACCGCCGTCCTCCCGAATGCGAGGCCAGAACGCTATCCGTTGCACCACCACGCTCGGTTCCTGATTCTACTAAAGTGCACACGATCAGTTTACAGAGCTGATTATCTGCATTACCGTGCTAGCCAGGCCCCGGTGGCTGTCCAACAGGGAGTTAATCCACAGTGGTAGCTTCACGCGGACATTTACCTGAGAAGATTTACTCTTGCCTTCTTCAGCAATGGAAGTGTTACTGTGTCGATATTGTGATGTGTGACAGTGTAGTGTGATGTTTGTACTGCGAATGAACGAAATACCAAGAAGGGACAGGTGAGAGCCGATGTTCGACAACTCACACTTACTCTCGCGAAATACAGCAAGGGGGCCGCCAAGCTTAACGTCCCCAGTCGATGGACGAATCACCGTGGACAGTGTCGTATGCCCTTACTAAATACCTGTACGCACTGCGGGGAGGTTTGGGATTTAACACAGGACTTTGGTGCTCTTTACGGTGAGTAGGAATTGTCCACCACCATCTCTCCCACACTGCCGGTCAACTCCTCATTAATATTCTTGCACCATCAAGACTCGAACCAGATAACCCCGTGTCAGCACCGAGAAATATCAAGGAGCCGCAACCAATAGAGCAAACTGCGTGTTGGTTCTGGTATCGCATTCGGGTGGACGCCGTCCGGGCATCCAGAATTGGGTTTTCCATGGTTTCCCTAAATCACTCCAGGTGAATGCCGGGATGCTTCCTTCAAAATTCCATGGCCGAATTCCTTCCCGTTCCTTGTCCCCTGTTCCATTCCGCCTCTAATGACCTCGACGTCGAAAAGGCGTAAAGCCATAAGTAAAAAAAAACAGTGTGTTGGTTCATTGTAAGTTCGCTTTGTTCCTTTATTTTGGCGCTGAGGACTGTGACACCGAACGTGGGAGTCTCTGAGCGGTGCTGCCCCAGTGACGTCACGCTGTGGTCCGCGAGATTTCTCTTCAGGTTCGCTTTGCGCAATGCTGCGAGGCGTCTGATCTGCATGGCCCTATGGAGCGTCTCCACGCCCGTGCGTTGCGCAACAGCCTACCGCCGGCTATCTAGGCGCTACAGGTCACTGAGCCAGGAGTAAACAATACACAGGTAGAAAACACGTAAAGAGTATAGCAGGTGAGAGGCAGCACAGAGAAACGGCTACTGACTCAAAGCTGTGACGTCGCACAAATGGGAGCTCACGCTTAAGACCAGGTTTCTAAGACTCAGCACTGACATTCTTTCTTCGATCCAAGTTTTTTTTATGAAGGTCGTATAAATATTTTTATAGGACGTTTCAAATACAGCCTACATGCATGAATTTATAGAAACTTATAAAATAACTTTAAGTAAGTAATAGATATATATATTTTTTATAGTCATCAGTCTTTCAACTGGTTTGATGCAATCCTCCATCCTTTCCTATCCTGTGCTAACCTCTTCATTTCTACATACCCCTTACAGCCCACGTCCTCAGTTATCTGCTTCATATATTCTAATCTCTGTCTTCCTCTACAGTTCTTACCTTCGACTGTTCCCTCCACTAACAAATTAACCAATCCAGCATGTCTAAAAATATGACCTACCAGCCTGTCTCTTCTTTCTGTAAGCTTCTTCCACAAACTTCTTTCCTCACCTATCATTTCCCTTACTTTGTCTGTCCACTTGATTTTCAGCATTCTTCTATAGCACCACATTTCGATTGCTTCAATTTTCTTTCTTTCTCGTATTCCTATAGTCCATGTTTCGCTACCATAAAGTGTTGTGATCTACAGGTAAAGATTTAAAAAGTTCTTTCTAATTCCTAGGTCAATGTTTGAAACTAAAAGATTTTCTCTTTTTAATGAAGGCCCTTTTTGCTAGTGCTATTCTGCATTTAACATCTTGCTTCGACCATCGGTTGTATTTTGCTTCCGAAGTAACAGAATTTACTTAATTCTCCTATTGCATCTGATCCTAGTTTTATATTTAATCTACTAGTATTGGTATCATTTCTGCTACATTTCATTTTGTCTTGTTTTGATTTAAATTCAATCCAAAATCTTCCTTTAGTATTTTGTTTAAGCCTTTCAGTAACTTCTCAATATTCTCAGCTAAGAAGACAATGTCATCAGCAAATCGTAGCATACTGATTTTTTTCTCCCTGAATTATGCAACATGATTTTTTTTTTTTTACTTTCTTTATTGCTTCTTCAACTTACAAGTTGAATATTAACGGGGATAGACTACAACCTTGTCTCACACCCTTTTTAACTGATGCATGTCTCTCATGGTTCTCTACTTTTATTATAGCCACTTGATTCTCATATAGTTTATATTTATGTATCTCGATATTTTATACCAGACTTCTTTAAAATTTTGAACGTCTTGTCCGACCTAACATTATCAAAAGCTTTTTCTAAACCAAGAAACACCATATAAGTATCTTTGTTTACTTGATCCGCCCTTCCTTACATTTAATCACTGATTAACTTTTTTCAAAAGAACAAATACAGCAAATGCTAAGAATTTTTGATTATTAGTGTTATTCGTTATTTGGATGCGAGATATGTAACATAGTTGATAGAAACCGTTCGTACGATGGAAAGGCAGAATTTCGGAATTCCATACCTGGGGAAGCATTGCTCGCACAGTGGGGTGAGGTCGCGGACCGCTCACTTGTCTCAATATCCATGAAGGGGAGACCACCACTAGCAACAGCAGGTAGTCGCCGAAAGCTTTTACTGGCGTAAACAGAGACACCAGCTTCGTAGGAAGTAAGGACTGTGGTTTTAACAGAACTCTTGGAATGTCTAAATCGCCACACACGATGTCAAAATCAGAGTCACAATTGTGTTCTGGCGGAAATAAACGAAAGTCTGCAAATTTTCGTATGCCTGAGGAGAATGGATCTTTAGTCAGTAAGGAATTTGTTTAGAGAATAAGTTACTATTTACAATAATTTTTGTCTTCATGTTGAAGCAAATCAAGAGAGTTACTACTGGCGGATGAGAACGGTGGATGAGCCTCGAAGAAGGGAAACAAGAATTCTGTGGGGGTGATGAAGAGGGTTTGATGTTTCGAAGGGTAGGAGTAACCGGTGGAATTGCAAGCTGGGTATTGAGAGAAGCTGCCAGACTTTAAGCTTGAAGTGACAGAAGTGATATTTTTCATTGACGCCAATGTTTGTACTTAGAGATGTTCAGACATCGTCTGTGGACAGCTGAAAGTGTGAGGTGTTGTGAAGACTGCGACGGACATCATTACGTTAAAGATTACGTCCGACATTAAGTAAACGGTTTGTACTGTTACTCGTTCCTCGAATAACCCAACTGATACCCTGAGTGAAGAAATTCACCCTGATAAGAGTATCTCTGGTCAAAAATTATCTGAGTTTAGTCGCGTGCATTCATTGAGCCCAAAAACTGAGCTGAAGGCTGCACATTAATACCAACTTTACCAAAGGGTATAACCATTGCGTGTCCTTGCCATTTTCTTAATGTGATTGTTAGAAATCTTGTAAAATCGTGTTCTCCTACATTAACATATAGGTAACATAATGACCGCTTATGTAGGGCAGGGGTGTTGTTTTGCAAATTTTTATTATTTATGATCTTTTAAAAATAAATACACCTCATGTCTGTTGGTCATGTTGATTTGTCAGTAAAATAGTCAGGTTATGACGCATTTTAGTTTATTCACGTTTGCAGAATTATTTCGAATACCTTTTACATTAATAAATAATTAAATTATTCATAATTAAATATAATATAGGGCGTGCCAAGAACCAGTCCATTAAAATATTGCAGAAACTTCAATTTAAAAATTAGGCCTAAGTTTTAAGAGGAATGTAATCCAAAGGAACGGCGAAGGGAACAGAAAAATATTCACAGCAAACGAAAGTGGTTTTGTAAGTGAACAGGTAACGAAACCTGTGCGTTAACTACCACAAAACTAATAAATATGAAATAATATATGTTAAATAAATATGTTAATATACAAGGTGGGCGCATCAGGTAAAGGGTATTAGTAATTAAGCTGGGTAACCTTTAAACTGGATTGGAATATAATGAATATCGTTGACCTGAGCAAAGAGTATTAATGAAAGATTGCAAGAAGCAAACAACAGAGAATCGAGTTTCAGACGAAAATAATGTTTTAATTTATTGTGTAAAAAGATAAGGATCTATAAAACGATTCATGCAGTTATTAAAATATATGTGTAAAATAGTTGAAAACGTGAAATGTTTTATTTAAGATGAAGTAGATTGTATTTTGGACAACTTATTTTAATCTGCAAAGAGGAATCTATAGATCGATAGTTGGTGAATCCAGGATACAAAACGAGCAATAATATAAACATTTACATACTTAGCTCAGCATTCAAGCACGAGCATAATGAGAAAAGTTCTCTCACAAACCGTTCCACATACGCCATATGTATAGATCGAGGCTATACCTGGAAAATCTTTGAGGTCAAATGGGAAACAGAATTAAGTCTTATTTAGAAGTACCCAGCAACGAATACAGCAATGCTAAAGCAATTTTTTAATTTCAGTTTTTATTTATCACGAATCTCTGAATTTTAATGGCCAGTCTATGGAGAAGGTCATTAACCATGAAGGCTAGGCAAGTGAGTGTATGAGAAACGTGCAGGCTGATTTGTTACACAATTATCGGTATGTCTAATTGTAGTTATCGAGCAGGAAATTGATGATCGTTTCAGCATTCGCTTGTATTATTAGTGAAATCCGCCTAGTAACAGGTATGCCAGGCGAGCTGCGATGGGAGGTCACCAATTTGCACACAGATTGATAAAAACGGAGGAGTTTAATCGATTTTCCATTGAAACACTATCCGATCTTTTCAAGCTTAACTCTGAAAACTGTGACACGTGATAAAATACCCCTCTATTCACACAACTTCTTACTGTTGCATTTCGATGTGTACCGTATTTTATCTCAGTCCTCATTTTCAACCTAATTTCAATGATTAACAGTTTGTTTATACGCTGTACAGGTAATCATTGACATTTGGTTGAAAATGAAGGCTGAGATAGACGCTTTCGAAACGTCCGACAAGTGTGACATCTCTACGCGGCTGGAAACCCGAGAAGGGTTTATTTATATACAACCCCGCGAAAAACTTCGAGCTTTCAAAAGTCAGAATTTCTTATTTAATAAATCAAATACAAAAGGTTTTGAAAGGAATAAACGTGTTTCTATGTGTGGCCAATTCTGCTGGCGATAGTTCTCAGACAGTTGTAGAGTGTAATATTGTCGCTCATTAATCTCAACGCATATAACTCTGTAAGCGGACTGTCGATTACGTTAACAACTACTAATTTTTAAATTTAATAGTAATCGAAGGGAATGTGAGAAAATGTATTTTAATTTCATACTTACTGTTTTCTACTACTTACATTTTTTTTTTTTTTTTTTTTTTTTTTTTTTTTTTTTTTTTTTTTTTTTTTTTTTTTTTTTTTTTTTTTTTTTTTTTGCTGTCGTCAGTTTCTTGCCTGGTTTGATGCAATCCTCCATCCCTTCCTATATTGTGCTAACCTCTCATCTCTACATACCCTTTACAACTCACGCCCTAAATTATCTGCTTCATATATTCTAATCTCTGTCTTCCGCTGCAGTTCTTACCTTCGACTGTTTCCTCCACTAACAAGTTAACCAATCCAGCATGTCTCAAAGTATGACCTACCAACCTGTCTCTAATTTCTGTAAGCTTCTTCCACAAACTTTTTTCTCACTCACTATTTCCAAAACTCGTTCATTTCGTACTTTGACTGTCCACTTAATTTACACCATTCTTCTGTAGCACCAGATTTCAAATGCTTCAATTTTCTTTCTTTCTGGTATTCCTAAAGTCCATGCTTCGCTACCGTAAAGTGGTGTGCTCAACACATAGAGTTTTAAAAAGTTCTTTCTAATTCCTGGATCAATGTTTGAAATTAAAGGAATTCTCTTTTTCATGAAGGCTCTTTTTGCTAGTGCTATTCTGGTTTTAACATCATTCCTACTTCGGCCATCGGTTGTAATTTTGCTTCCCGAGAAGCAGAATTCACTTACATCTGCTATTACATCCAACCCTATTTTTATATTTAATCTACGGTCCAAAATCTTCCTTCAGTATTTTTTCATGGCATTCAGTAACTTCTCAATATCCTAAACTAGAATTTTAACAGTAACGCGAAACAGACTACATTATGATCGTAAGTGTAAATAAATATCTCATAGGAATTACGTAAAATTGTTAAAACACTGAAGTTCTAAAAGAAAATTTATTTGTATAAAAATATTGCACATCAACTGTAATAAATATGAATGATGAATGTGACAATTCTTCCATGATTAGATATACTAACCATGTCGAATGCAGTAGCGAGGAACGCGAACATATAATTTTTTTAAAAAAAGCATTCTTGTGCTTCTTAAAGCAGTCCAGTTGAGAGCAGAGCGTCCCATATACCGGTTTCCGTTCTGGTAAGCGCTGCTCTGAATAATGCACCACTGTTTGTCGCTACAAGAACTGGCACAGGTCTACAGTGAATGTAGCATTGTGGTTCGTCTGTTGCGTGAGGTGGGTGACTACGCGCTTCCCTCAGTTGTCGTGGTTGTTGTCGTTGTTGTTGTGGTTGCAGGCAGTAGGAACTGTCTTAGTGAGTCTCGGAACTCCGTCTTGGTCTCGGCGACATTGCGGTATGAGTCCTGAAAAACAAACAGCAACAAAATATCAAGTTGTGTGAGTGGAAACTTTCCTGGCGTATCGATGCAACAAAATCTTCTCGGGTGTCCCGCCGGATGGTGGTGTAAAAACACGACGTTTCGACAGCTGACTCTGCTGTCTTCATCAGGTTCTTGTAGTTGTTCTCAGCTGACTGTCTCTGCCTGGACGCGATCCGGCTGGACACTCGAGAAGATTTTGTTGCAAAATATCAAGTGTCGAAGGGAACAGCTAATAGCACATAATTGGTGAAAAAGTGACTTCCTGGGTAGAAGAATTTTTAAGGGTTGAAAAAAAATACTTACGGTAGGAAATGCCGTATCAAGAAGTGGAAGTGAAAGTAGGAGTGCTACAGGGTAATGTATTGCTACCACTACTATTCATTATTCTAATGAATTATTGTTTTGATGGTTTATAAATAAAAGTTAATTTGTTTGCAGATGACTTTTTTTCCGAAGGTTTGAGGCATTCCTCTATCCCTTCCTATCTGCGCTAGCATTTTCATCTCAACATACCCCTTACAATCCACGTCCTCAATTATCTGCTTCATATATTCTAATCTCTGACTTCCTCTGCAGTTCTTACCTTCCACCGTTCCCTCCACTAACAAATTAACCAATCCTGCATGTCTCAAAATATTACCTACCATCCTGTCTCTTCCTTCTGTAATACTCTTCCACAAACTTCTTTCCTCGCCCATCATTTCCAAAACTACTTCGTTTCGCACTTCATCCGTCAATTTAATTTTTAGCATCTTTCTATAGCACCACATTTCAAATGATTCAATTTTCCTTCTGTCTGGTATTCTTAAAATCTATGCTTTTCTGCCATAAAGTGCAGTGCTCCACGCATAGAGTTTTAAAAAACTCTTTCTGAATCCTAGATCAATATTTGAAACTAAAAGATTTCTCTTTCTCATGAAGGCTCTTTTCGCTACTGCTATTCTGCTTCTGCCATCAGTTGTAATTTTACTTCCTAAGCAGCAAAATTCACTAACTTCTGCTATCGCATCTGACCCTATTTCTATATTTAACCTACTAGCATTGGTATCATTTATGCTACATTTCATCACTTTTGTCTTGCTCTGGTTTATATTTAGTTCAAAATCTTCCTTCAGTATTTTACAACGACTGAAACATGGCATAGAAAAAGACTGGAGCAGATTGTCGAAATGAAGGCATATTATACCAGAACGCGGTGATACCTGGAAGCATGGAGACTATTAAATCCCTCTTCGGAATAATCTAGTGTTTACATCTTAAAGACAAGTTCTACATTAAGCATTGGAAACATCTTTCATGATGGTATATGACAATCCAATGGTATGCGCACAGATTTCGTTTGTTTTTCCTTTTGACAACGTGAACCACCTATTAGGAAAACTAGACTGGTCGAATACAAATCGTTTGGAAGCCAAGTTTCTAACTCAAACTCTCTGACATACGAGTATATTCATGATCCTTGACACAAATGAGTACAAAAGAAAGAAAAGACTCTGCAATCGGGCTCTCATAACAGTTCATGCAAGTAGTTTTTGGTCACCAAGATGAACATAGTATACGACATGTAGGCTGGAAAAAAGTATTAGGCCCTACACTAAGAATCTGTTGCTCGGCTCACCATTCCACAACATATGTAACACATTTCTTGAGGTAATGACCCGGTGACAAGACTTTAATTGGCTTCGCATTCTTCCCTGTCGTAGCCTGTGTTAACCTAAACCAGTAGTCCTACTCGGTATAATCCTAGTCGGTATTGAGTACCTACAGTTTTAACCACGGAAGCGTTCTGGCGTACTTCACATTACATAGTAAGCTGTGTCGGAGGTGAAGGTCGAGGTAATGGCCTTTGAAAATCCGAACCAATTCGCTCTACCGTGATTTGTAAATACTCCAAATTAAAAACTTTTAAATGATTTCAGAACATAAATATTTTGTATAACAACTTTTCTATATTTTTGGGTTAATTTGTATTCATTTCATAGCAGTTAGTATCATGTATGGTTTATATGTTAATATTAGTGTAATTCATCCAGTTATCGCAATATTGCAAGGTGCTCAATTACGTGCGACAGCGGAAAGCAAGAACTTTTTTTTTTTTCCTCCTCCGGTCTTTACTTCTCCTCGGCACAAGGTCAAAAAGAAACTGAAAAGAAGTTAACCATGGCCATTTTTGAAGCAACCATACCGGCAGTTTCCTGAACTGACTTCAGGAAATTATGAAATATCTAAATCCGATGAAACATATCCTGCGGTGGCAATTTGTTTACACGACTGTTCTTTTTTTTATCTTGAATTCCTTTCATGCAGTTTATCCACCCATCTGCTTTTACCCTTTACAAATTTTAAGTTCTTCCAGTGTTTTAGTGAAATTGTTTTCAGTGCTTTGGTAAACGTAATGAGTGCGGATTTGAAGTATCACAATGTTTAGGGTCATCATCCTCATCATTCTCCAGCTCCACTTCTCCACTTCTTCCTGCCCATGAATAGCTGATGTTCATGAATAGTCCTCCAATCAAGCTCTTCCAGATCCTTCTTGAGTTGGTCTATCCATTTCTTTTTGGGCCTTACCACATTTTTCTTGGATTTTCATATTAAAGTAGGCCTCTGGTCTTCTTTCTTCCTCCATCCTTTGGACATGTCCATACCACCTCACGCGAGAACGCTGTAAGGATTTTGCCACACTGATTTTTATACCGGCCTCAGCACGATTAATTTCTTCCTTACTTTCTCCTTTCGTGGTAGGTACGAATGTCATATCAGACGCCTGATGTGTACTATTGTCTCTTCTGGAAGGGTACCAACATGAAAATCACAAATTAAGAGAGGAAAAGCGCCATAGTTCCTAGGATTTAATTTAGCGAAGCTACGAGCGGACAGTATATCGGATCAGCTTTGTGAATGGATAGAGGATTTTCTAACTGGTCAATCACAGTATGTCTTTGTTGAAGGAAAGTTCTTCTAATCTAGATGTTACATCGGTTGCACCTCAGGGAAGTGTAATAGGAACATTTCTTTTCTTAATTTTTATAAACGATCTCGGAGACAAAGTGAAAAGCATTTTTAGATTGTTTGCTGATGATGCGGTTATTTATAGGGAAGTAAGGAATTTGGTAGATTGCTTAGAAATTCAGCGTGTTCTGGATGTTATTTTGGCATGGTGCGCTGAGTGGCAACTCACACTAAATTGTAAAAAGTGTAAGACAATGAGCATAACTAACAAAAAGAATCAGATTGTTCAGAAATACGAGGTAAACAGTTCAGTTATTGATATGGTCGATTCTATGAAATATTTGGGAGTAACAGTACAAAGGAACATGAAATGGGACATTCACATTAATACGTTAATAGGTAGTGCTAATTCTAGGCTGCGGTTCCTAGGTCGAATCTTGAAAAATTGTAATGAACAAACAAAGGAGATAGCGTACAAATCTCTTGTGCGTCCACATTTGGACTACTGTTGTGCCATCTGGGATCCGTTTCGTAAGGGGTTGATTGAGAGTATAGAGAAAGTACAGAGAAGAGCTGCTCGATTCGTGACCGCTTGCTACAGTCCTAATGAAAGCGTTACAGAACTGATTAGTAGACTGGGCTGGGAGTCTCTGGTAGATAGACGACGCACGTTTCGTTTAAACTTATTGGTAAACATGCGTACTTTCACTTTCACTCACGAGTGTAGTGAAATACTTCGTCCACCAATCTATTTGAGTCGGAATGAAAGGAAAGATAAAATTAGAGAAATAAGGTGCCGCAATGATTCTTATATGAATTCTTTTTCCCCTCGAACCATTAGGGATTGGAATGCACAACAAAGAGATTAGGTTTGGTGCTGAGCACCCTCTGCCACCCACAGTTTTGTGAATTTGCTGAGCACCCTCTGCCACCCACATTTTGTGAATTTCAGAGTATATATGTAGATGTAGATACATGAATAACGATTACTCCGTTATTGCTTACTCGTATATCCACTCACCCCCGTTTGGAAGGTCTCTATAGTCGTTAATCATTTTTAAAAAAAATATGTGCACCCTTCATTCAAGTCATTGTCCAGAGGTCAAAATCAAATACACTAAATGTCGAAAAATCTCTGACGTACGTTTCCGATCCTCCCCTTGTGGGATATAGCCAACACTCTGCATCCCGGCTGTGGCTATGAAGGCATCTGGAACTGTATTATTAGATTTTAGTGCGAGTGTTTAAGCACTGTGGCTACTCACGTTGACGGCGATGTCGACCTCGGTGTTGAAGAGCTTGACGAGGCCGCGGATGTTCCTCCTGAGGATGCGCAGCAGCTCCTGGCGCGAGATGGTGTACTCAGTGGTCGTCGTCACGTTGCTGTCCGCCTCCGTCACTGCTACCGGCGGCTGCAACACACATTGTACGTATGCTTACTACAAGAAGCCACACTCCAAGTGTGCTTAGAACAAAACCAGTCACGGGGGAGTACAAATTTCAACCCTTTAAAAACGGCTTCGGTATTTGATGCTTGATGTTACTTCTGTAATATTACCGTTGCCAGGTCCTGAGATCTACATGCTTATGCGTCGGCCAGATAGGCTACGGTCTTAAGAAAGGTCTTCACGAGTGAAAACTTTTTTTAATTTGCTGCAAAATGAATCTAAGATAAAGTTCACGGGGTTCCGACGGCTGCAGCCGCTTCCCGTAGGTTTCACGGAGGTAGAGTTCCGCATCCCCATTACCACGTTCTGCACTACAAGGTCAATACCAAAAGTAGTAGGAACGTTTTCTGATAATTTTTGGGGTTTGATTTATATGCACTATTTGAAAAAGAATATCGCCAAACAAATAAAGAATTCGATTTAAAAATTAATTGTTACGGATTTTTTAAACAATCTTTTACAATTTTATTTGGCTTTTATTATTCTGGTTAACAAACAGTCTATTTAAGGAACCCTCGTTGCACCAGAGCAGTGGTTCCACAGGACTACGTGAAGTTGCTTCAACAGGTGCTCGCGGTAATCTCTTGGCTAAGGAAATCACTTAGATAATTCAAAGAAAAAACAATCTCTCAAACATTACCATGGCCAAAATATATTTTAAGACAAACTGTGTGTGTGCGAATTATATTCCTGCAGTGCCGTGGTTGTGTGAAGCATGTGGCTGAGATAAACGGATTTTTTTTATCATTTCGGCTACGAGGGGTAAGCAAGGTTGAGATCTTTCCTGAACTGGTACTCCGGGGAAAAGTAGTTGGGAACCACTACACTAGAGTAATTCGCACTTAGCGGATTTTAAATCTTCTTGCTGACCATCGTCATAATAATAATAATAATATATATATATATATATATATATATATATATATATATATATATAAAACATTGGCTGGGATAAATTCTAATTTTTATGGAACAATAATTTCATTAGTATGACTTAAGCGCTATCATAGCTTGGTGACTGCCCTGGAGGAAGTTACTCATGCATGGCAGCTATGGTGGGATATTAAACTGAGGTGGTGTTCTCTTGGCTTCGCCATTTATGGACGTGTATGAACGTGGTATTGTTTAGGCTCGATCATATGATGTGTGTATCTTCAGTACATGAGCGGTCTGGTGGTTCAATAATTAAGGCGTCTGCCTAGCGATGGAAAGGTCCCCGGTTCAAATCCCTGCCTCTTCGGGGATTTTCATAAGCCCTTAACCCTACCTTCACTTCTGAAGCACCAACGAAAGATTATTGGCTTGGGAGAAGAGGGTCTACCACTTGGGTATGAACAACCATGGCCCCTATGGAAGTCACTAAATAGGTTTTGAGTTGGAGTTGCCGGTTCCAAAGATACTCTTGCTTCATGGGGATACCTTGGAGAACAGCAAGATTCCACATGTTCGTCCGGGAAGAGAGAAGCCATCGTACACGAATTGTCTTGTCCTCAAATCAGAATGAATGTATCCCAATTTTACCTCTAATCAGCTACTAACAAAGATGTAACATTGACGGAAAAACTACCTCATATTTGATGCTGTCATCGACACGACAAGAAGAAAACTTCTGGTACAGCTTTAAGTGTATTGTGAAGTACGCCAGAACGCCTCCGTGGTTCGGATTCCACGTTAACAGTAGGTCCGGTGTACCTGTTAGGACTGCCGGGATAGGTAAGGAGGCTACGATAGGGGCGGATTGCGCAGCCGATAAAATCCCTGTTGCCAGGTCATTACGGCCAAACGAGTTTAGTTTATCTACAGTATAGTGCAGGGATGGCGCACCAATGGCACGCGTGCCAACGATGGCACGCGACTAAATAATTTGGGCACGGCAGAAATTAAGTAGGAACCTAATTAGTAATTTATTTTTTCATTTATACAATTTAAGATCATAGTAACAAAGTTCATCATGAACTAAACTACGACTACAGATTGCGCAAAAGAGGTGGATTTCGAGCGAATTTCTGACCAAAACGGACTGAGTGAGCAAGCGCAGGCTAAAAAAAAAACAAACGAAAAGTGCAAGATAATGTATAGAGAAGTTTAACCTTGGTGGACTGAGAAATATGGCATGATTAATAAAGCGGTGTGTGTTTTTTGTTCTGGAACAATGCGTACAATATCATCCGTAAAACGGCAATGTGAAACAAATCACAAATATCTTTCTCAAAGAAGGCGAACCAGAATAATTTTAAAGACTCGCTTTGAAACCGTTTGTCAGGTGACTCTACTTCAGGTTGTATGCTCCTAAAAGAAACAAAGTATGAACCTAATATAAGTTCTTTGGCATCTAATTTTCAACAACAGAAGTTGCACTAGTTTCATTTTATTTCTTTTCCCATTAGTCATGATTGTTTGATGGCACGTCATGGCTTCATTCAACACTTCTTTAGGAAAAATGGCACTTAGATCAATAAAGGTTCGCCATCCCTGGTATAGTGTATTGTTTACTTTTTCAATGAAAGAAAAATATACAAAGGGAGGGGATGAAGCCCGGTGCCGGCTCATTTAGGCCTACTCTCCTGAAAGATACGAAGGGAGGAAACCAAGATTAACACCCCCATCCGACGGACGAAGCAACAGTGTGTTAAGTCTCTCTCCACACGTACAACTCAGGACTTTGTTGCACAGTCTGCTGCTTTAAGGAATTGCGCTCTGCTATCTCTCCTACTCAGCCGGTCAAGACCTGATGATGAAAATTTCTTCCACCATCAGAACTCGATCCAGCTAACCTCGTGTCAGTGCCGGACTTCATACTAGTTATTCAACTACACGAGATAACTGGGTGGGTAAGTTTATAACAATAATAAGGAAATATTACACTAATACACAAAATTTGGTATAAACATTTCCTTTTTGTATAGCAGCCTTACAGTTTTTCGTAGTGAACATTGTTTATGATTTTACCTGTTGTGTGGACGGCTCGTCTCTGATGCTGTTCTCCAGTATTTGGCTGATCTGCTGTATCGCACTCTTCGTGTCGTTTCGAGTCTGAAAAACAAACATCAACTTTAGCAAAACAATGAACAAAGTGCACCATTGAATAAACAGAAACGAAAGTAGAGATGGCGCACCGCTCTATTAAGTATCTGTCCTGTTGTATAAAAGTGTAACATAGCTATGTTTGTTTGATCCAGCGTCAGGTGTAGCTATGAATTGATTTTGCTGGGTCTCTACAGTTTCAAAACTTATAGTCTGGCAATAATTTTATTATGAGAGTGGAGACTTTCCCGGCGTACTGATACAGTGAATTCTTCACGGGAGTGCAGCCGCATAGTCTGTTTTGTGGTTTCAAGCAATAATATCTGAAATAGACCTGATGAAGACAACCGAGTAGTTTGTCGAAACGTCGTCATTTTACGACACTATCCGGGTGCATTCCCGTGAAGAATTCACTGAATAATTTTATTCATTGTTTATGTACGTGACATGGTGCCTCAGCACGAAATCATGGCACATGTGGTGCTACAATGTTTAAGTGAGGAATGAAAGATTCTCCGTCATGTCTCTGATTACCAATCCATCAACTTCCTAGGTTTCATTGCCCTAGCAGAGCATTCAAATGAACGAATCAAGATTTCATACTTGGGTCGCCAAGAGCAGTTGAACTGATTAGAGAGATCGACATTCAACTATGACTTAGCTCTTTTTTTATCTGTAATCTGTTATTTATGGATACGTTCCTTGTATTTTTATACATATATGTAACCATATACTAAATAAACAAAGCCAAAATTTTAATCTGCGCTGAACATGAAAATTTTATTTTTTACCTATAATCTGGCTAACTTGAGAACTAATAAACAAATTTAAACGCGGTTTTCACAGATTGAAACCTTTAACATCCGATTTAAACATAACGATTTAACTGATTCATCTGCCACCGGAGCTGCAAATCAAAATCTGTTTTGAACATCAAATTATTTTAACTATAACCTGGAATAACTTAATAAATTTTGACGAGTTTTTTTTACATATTTAAAGATTTGTGTATGGTCTAAAATTTGAAATTATGTTAGCACGTTACATTAATTAGAAACTTAGCAGAAAATTAATGTCAAATCAATACACCATATAGGAAAGTGACACGTTATCAAAACCGTCTACCGGTTTTTTGTGTAAGTATGAATCCGATATAAATCAATAGCCTAGTGAAGCCAAAGCATCAGTTTTACTGTCATCTAATTCACAGGTCTTTGAGAAGATTTAACATGATGCGAGTTATTACCAACAAATTTATAGTGGGATACTATATATTAGTAAGAACAGTAGCGAGTGCAATAATGATGAAAATACAAATAAAAAAATCCACTTGCACTGTTTATTAATCAGGTAATTTGTCCAGAATGCTAGTAAATTAATGAAGATAATTTATAAGTCGATGAAACAGCTATCGAGAATTTTTCTGTGTGCTTTTTAAATGGAGGGTAAAGGCTAGTTATAGTGTAATCGATGATGTCATCTTTCTTCTGAAACGTAAAGTAATCATTTAATCTTATTGGTTTACTTTGTTAATTATCACAAATACCAATAAAAGGCTAAGCTTGGTCATTGTGGCTGTGGAGCTGTCGTCACGCTCCCGGTGTTCGTTACCAGCAAACAACCACCAGATATGTTACTGCTAAATCGAGGTCATTTGGGTTCCTTAATAACAATTTATTTTTAAACAAGTTATTATCACAGCGCTGAAAGTAAGGTAGGTATTCTGATTATTTATATTCGTTCGACGTTGATGATTTATTTATATGCTCTGATCACTGTTACCAGTGGCACCCGAAGTGATTAGCTCAGGCAGTGACAACACTGAAATTTTTCGACGGTTTACTGATCTTCGTTATTGAAGGGAAAGGTGCATGGAGAAACAGCTCGGAGTTGAGTAAGAATCTCGCAAAGTGATATTTGTAACGTGTGAATGTCTCATCACCTGCGTGAACAGCCGAATTAAAGAAATGATTTTGAAATTAATCAATGATAAATGTTTTAAAATTGATCATATGGTAAACACTGACTGATTAGCCAAAAAAAACGGCGACTTAACCTACAGGCAGTGCTGGATTAGCCAACAGACACGACTACGCCGACTGGAGCCGACAATTTTTGAAGGCTGCCTGAGAGTTAACTTTTTAAATAAAAATAATAAAACTAAATTTATTCAAAATAAAAGTCAAAGTAATATGAAAAGCATTAAAACTAAATTTTTCGCTTTCATTGTAGTAAACGACAAATAAAAAACGATTATCAAAATATAAATCGTGAAATTTATTTGAATAAAAAATATGACAAATTCAATTATTCAAACCTTTTCTTTGTACTTAAAAAATACAGATTATTTTCAAAAACAGAGGGATCCAAAAATTTTTAATGCCTAGGGCCCGATACTTTCTTAATCCGGCACTGTCTTCGATGACCACGACAGTGGAACACATTTCGCTTGAAAATAGTTTCCTGTTACATGTAATTCTCCTTCAAATGAACTGAGAAACGGAAACAATATTGCCTCCTCGCATTGACAAAGCTTTCTAAACCTTTTTCAACCCGAGGATCAGTAAATTGTGAAAAATAATGCTACAGACCACTAACTTTCATAGGCCTAATCCATATTATTACTAACATCTGTAACATGTACCACTATAACCCAATAAATCTAAAACCATGTTTTAAATTCATATGAAAATACAGTTATGAAGCTAGATGTGAACCAAATAAATAATAATGTTACTACGGGCTGGACGCTACACTATATCACCGGCCTACATGCACAAAATAAAATAAAACACACTAGACCTACACCTTTATTTTAGTTTACTTCATCACTCTTATGTTACCAATCCTACCACGTACCGCGGTTCCTCATACCTGTTTAAAACCTTAAGGAAACAGTCATTTACTTAATCCGTAGACGAACGGCGCTCTTTCTGATCCCATCTGGGAATGAATAGACTATTGTACGTAGAAACAATGCTGTTCTATCCTCATGCCAAATTTTTGCTAGGTATTTGTAATATTCAAGGCTTTTAAAAATTTTGGCTTATGACCTCATACAGTACGAATATGGTATTATTTTTCTTTCACCCATTTATTTTTAATTTGTTTATTCTTGATTAGACGGTGGTGGCATGTCACAGTGTCACTACGTCTAGAGCCGCCACTGACTGTTACAGAAATCTAAGGATTACGGTATCACCCGAATGTGTTAATGCACCTGCGATGGAAACTTTCATTATAAGTCAGAAATACCAGCATTCGTCGATACGGCAGAGGGAAGGAGTTATTTAATCTTTTTAAAAAAATATATAGTTGCTTGTATATTGATTTCAATTACTGAAATCAATATGAATTTAGTTCCACATTAATCACGATCTATGTGGCCTGGGCCACAATTGAAGCTAATATTACGCGGTTAACGTATGTTTATATATAATTTTCTTTGTTTTCACTGACACCATATTATTAAGGTCATTGTTTGGTTTGTGATTAGGTATAAATGCAAAGTGGACCAGGATGACAACTGAAACTTTTTGCTACAGCGTAAGGAACGAGGAACTGCATTGAAAGTTATTTTGTAAAAACTCTATTTAGTTAGAGAACTGCGGACAAATAAATTACCAGAATTCTCCGTCCATCCCGTCATTTTTGACGGGATTATAGCCTAGTGTTTCAAATAACGACTAAAAATATTATAGACTGAAAACACCAATCGACTGTGGTCGAATTATCGATTTCACAGATAAATTTGGTTTGAACTTAGGCATTTAGCTCTGGTGATGTTAAAATGTGCCACAGGAGAATTCTGCTTGGTTCTGTAGTTTCACTGTTGCCACGGTGCAGCTACAATTTTCTGAGGTTTGCTTGTCAACAATCTTTAGATATCAGAACCGAGACTTTTGCAGGACAGCGGTAGAAATTCCTTTATCTGACGCATTCAATAGAGACAGCGGCCTTTGTCTTAGTGAGGCATGGAACCCGGCCCATGAAGAACTTCAGAGAGAGCTTCGCGCTTGACTGTCCGTCGGCAGCCGGCTTGCGAATGACTCTGGGCATGGGGGTCGGACAGAACCACGCGCGGGGTGGCGGGGTGTGTTGGAGGGGGTGTCACTAATGAATGGTGGCAGTGTGCTTGTCGCCGCTGTAAAAGAGGGGTGCGGCACATGGATTAACTCCTAAATAAGACAGGGTAACTAGCCGTCGAAATATCGCGTTGTTTCAAAAACATATACTAGTACGCCTATGAATATCTGCATTTATACGCCCGGTAAGTCTCCTTTCTAGCAGATATACTTATTGTTACAAGCTAACTTTCACGCTCCCTGATGACTCACTTCTTTGACGACCCTGAAGAGAGTGAAGAAGATGCGAGGCAGCTGAAACAGAGGGATCTGTCGCCTTTGTCTGCTGGCAGCCCCCTGTGACACAGAACAAAAATGCAAATGAGAACTTGACACAAACAGTTTGTAATATAAACAAAACAAATAAAACTGAGATTTGTACCTAAACAGCTCATAATAAAAAAGACAGTGTATCGTGGACATTGGCAGACATGACAACGTCGTGGCAGACAGACAGAGAAAGAGAGAGAGAGAGAGAGAGAGACGATGTTATTGGTTGTAATACTATACGAGATTAGGAAATATACATGAAAATTTTGTTTGCACATGGCGGACACGCTGAGGACTAATTTAATTCATTTCACCAATATCTTGCACTGTTATTGTGTATTATCATACGTTAGTTTGTCTTGTTAGAACCGATGAATGTCCTTAGAATATCAATATAGTACTTTCGCACGCGCTATTGCGTATCTACAGCCAGCTGACACATCGCCTGTCGACCCAGGGTCTCGCGACGTACAGGTCTGTCACCGCAATGATCACGACGCCACCAGCATCGAGAAAGGATAAGACCACCCACGACCACCTGGACAATGATAACCACCTGACCAGACGATGAGCATCAATACAACAATATCCACCGACGTCACTGCCAACCACATGAAAACCAACTACGGATGGTCATACAACTGCTCACGCAGTTGTTACCAAAGCTCATCCCCACCAAACGATAAGAATAATCAAGGATTTTCCTCAAAGGTCATTATATTATGGTCAAAGCCGGGTTTTTCCCTAACGTGTACATTAATGATCCCAAATCCAACCAATATGATCCAGCAGATAAAGCTACAGACTGTAACGGGGCTACATAACGCCGTTGAGGCAGCGAAAAAAAAAAAAAAAGTTTACACTTCAATCCACAGACCACCATACAAGTTCTCAATTCAAAAATATTCTGTAATTGTTCTCTGTTTGCTGGCACCGTTACTTTCATTGCTGCTTTTTCTATGCTAAGCCTTTCAGAAACCTTCAGGTTTATTAGATCTACGTGATATGACGACATAACTAAAGAAGTCTACACATTATCCAAACGTTGCAAGGTAAAATTTATGCATTAGCTAAGTAGTAAACTCTTAACATTCTTGTTTAATGCGTTTTGCTAAGTCCTAGCGTGTTTGGGCTGATCTGTGCTTTTATTATGCGACCATTCTGTTTTATTATTAAATTTCACTGTGTTTCTTTTCTGACTAATTCTTCTGTTAATATAAGGCTGCTTCTGTTTTTAATATTAATAGAAAAGTTTACAATACTTTATCTGGAGACAGCTACTCTAAAACAAATATCATTTTCCCCAGGTTCCTATGATCTCTGATTCGGAAATACCAACCTGCTATCAGATATTTCTATATATAACATGAAAAATGGTTAATAACGAAATTCTTACACTAATTATTCAGAAACCGTTAGAAAACTATTTATTTTCATTGTTCTCTACGAATCAGTTGCTTCTTAGCTTTTCATTGGAAATTTCTCCACATAGCTACCTTTGCATTATGCGTAATTGTTATTTTATTTTCCTTTATTGTTTTACGAAAGCATTCACCATAAAATTTGAAATCAAACGCTGGTTTATGGTTTGCTTCTACGGTGGTTCAATCGGAAATCAAAATTTTAAGAGACTTCGCACGGATGCCCGAAGTAATAATGACGGAAACCCATCAGTGGTATATCCCTGACCGTAAATAAAACTACCCAGTACAACCAACCAATAAAAAAAAAACAATAGGCCGAGGGATCGAGATAAATCAAACTGGGACAAAAGCCCCTATTGAAAGGCAAACAGTACCGTCTGAGGTATCTTAGAACAACAGGAATAGAAAGTGAAAGGCTGAGCCAGAAAAAGAAAAAAGATGGGAAATACTGCTTTAAAATGCACAACTTGAAATAAAGAGAGAAAAGGGATCCTTCCCCCCAAACTCCCCGGTCCCAAGATTATATTGGAGAACGAGAGGAAGGTCTACAGGGGAGGTTGGAGGCCCGGTAAAGTTGCTTACGACACTTGACTGGGGATATGAAGGCCGGAATTTTTAATTTCTCTCATCCTGACCGTCAATTCTGGAAAAAGCTTGGAATATTTATATGAAGTAGGCTGGAACACTCCGTGGTTTGAATTCAATGTAAAACTTTAAGCATCCTGGAAGGACTGCTGGGCTAGGTTATGCAAATCAAGAAATATGTTTCTCGCCGGTCGAACTCTTTTTGAGGTATCCTCGCCAATAATGCCATACCGTTACTTTTTTCGACGCACTCTCTTCATTTGCCTCCTGTCTTTTAATGAGTACCGAACCCCCTACTTAGCCGAATGAATTACCTTTCGTATTCTATGGTAATTTGTATAATCAGATCTTACTGCCCTTATTTACACCCTTCGCAACATCAGTGTTTCATACTCATAATGTGGGACCCATATTATCTCACCACAACCGAAAAAGTTTTTAACCAACATTTTGTATAACACATCCCTCAATTCGTTGGCATATACCCTCATCCCCTTCTCCAGTAAAAGAACGACTTATCCATTTTATTTATTTAGGGGTGGAAATATACAAAGCATAGGCTCGGGCGACTATCGGTAGACGATTCAAGAATAATGCATTGATAGGAAGATATCACCATAATCCAAACTAGTTATACATAAGGCAGTGGCTTGATTTTTCTATTGCAGATAAAGGACTCAGGGAAAGGGATAAAATAACGAGGAAAATGCTAAAAAATTACCTTAGTGAAAGAATTTGAAATAAAAAATGAGTAACGAAATACCCACAGGAAAATATGCCTTATCACAATTCAATCGAAATATCTAATAATAAGCAAAGATATCTGAATTTACAGCGTTCAGGTAAATGCAAGTATTTTTCAACAGATCTTAAATATGCGTTAAAGGCGTTTTAGCGTTATGACTGAATTTTAAAGAAATCGTTTCAGTTGTTGAGAATGTTTCTACTCATGTCTGTTAACAGCTTAGTATTAGCGTCTCTTGGAACAGAAACCAATTAAAAGAAAAAAATATTTATGCATTTTGAGCTTTTTGATTAGTGAACAGAGTCAAAAATGTTTATAAAAAATTGCTTTTTCGCTAGTCAGTAACTTAGATTTTCTATGTGGGTTATCTGTAAACATAATGAGACAGTAACTGGTAGAAAGTCTGTAAATTTAAGATATTTTTGAAAAAAAGTGTTATAGAAAAGGAGTAAACTGTCTGTTTGGAGGAACACGAATCACTTAAAAACTAATGGTCTGATATTTATGGTGTTTCTGAAAATGTATGGCCCACTGTCCCAGGAGTAAAACAGGATACCTATGTTTCATCTTGATATGATTTCGAAGCGCTGAGAAATTAAGAAAAATGTTCCAGGAAAATAATATAAATTTTTAGATTAACACGATTCCAGAAATACTACAAATAGTTTTGTTTATGGGGTTTCGTGCGCATTGATAAGCAAGTCGCTGGGTGCTCATTTCGGATAGAGCTGATTGCAACTTAATTAATTAGTTCTTCAATTCATAAGTTACTGTATTCCGGATGTCAGATGATCTTACCTTTCACAAAAGTATAATGTCTAACACAGCTTCTGAATTCACTGAAATAAGGAGACCAATGACACACTTTTAATCTAGACGTTATTATTTCTGCGATATCTTCATAACATAGCACGGATAGGAATGAACTTCGTCCAGAGATACTAAAGCACATTACAAAACTCCAGCGAATAAGAACTGTTGAGCTACTCTTAAAAAAGAATCCTGCAACTTCTCAAAAACAATTACCAAAACTTCGCCGCAGCTAGTCATCTCCGCTAGTTTAAATAGTCGCTAGAGAAACTTCTAGAAGACCATAAAGGGGACCAACAGACGTTACTCGAGCGCTTACAATCACGTTGACAATAACATTCGCAGAAACAATTACAACTTGTACAAAATCACTCACAACCATTAGGAAACACTTTAAAATTGAAATTAAAGCTTTTTACCTGAATTTAAACATGAAACAGGCTACGTAAATCACTCCAAATAGCTGAAAATCGCCCTCGAAACATCGTGCCTTATATAACATTTATAATTACAAGCATCCAATTAATATTTGGACCGTGATACTACTTCTGATAATATTACACCTCATTTACACAGTCTC
The DNA here is from genome assembly GCA_031002005.1 of Vandiemenella viatica. Taxonomy (NCBI): domain Eukaryota; kingdom Metazoa; phylum Arthropoda; class Insecta; order Orthoptera; family Morabidae; genus Vandiemenella; species Vandiemenella viatica. The sequence continues at coordinate 23,155,768 of CM061920.1, read as the reverse complement.
CTTTCATAAAAGCGATATCCATTCACATGAGAAAAATTAATAATTAATCACAGAGCGTGGTGGGTGAGCGGATAACGCTCTGGCCTCGCATTCGGCAGGACGTGGATTCGAATCCCCCTCCGTGCATCCAGACTTTGATTTACCATGGTTTCCCCAAACTACTCCAGGCGAATGCCGGGGTGCTCCCTTAAAAAGGCCATGCCCAAATACCTTCCCGTTCCTTGCCCCCGTCCTATCCCGACTCTAATGACATTGACGTCGACGAGGCGTAAAGCCATAAGCAATAAATAAATAAATGATCCACTTTCATACAGAAGGCTACGTTTGATGGCTGTTATACCATGCTCCAAAGAGTATGTTTTATCTTCGTCTGACTTGTAAAACGTGAGAGATTAAGATAAAATTTCCCAGAAGTTAATACCCATTCATTGATAAGGTGCAGTCGAAATGTTTATTGCGATTTCACTGTAGGAGTGGCATCTTATTATTCTGAGTAAATAAGTTTTCTCGCTGAAGATGAGTGAACTGTGACACAATCAGGTTAACAGAGTGAGGCGTTCATTAACACAGAACTTGAACGGTATTGCGTGGAACAGCTAGTTATGTTGACGCGCGAGCACCAACAGAGCCACCTGTTGGCGACTTACCTGAGTAGACGCAGGTGCTGACATCTCGTGACAACAGCAGAAGGCTACAAGAGCCGCGACGTACAGCGCCAAAACCCGAGGCCACATCGCTCCTTGGTACTTGTGTCAGAAGAGACTGATCTGAAAGCATATACCGTCGGCATGGATCAACTATCAAAAGTACAGTTGAAAAATTTGATAATTTTGGAAGCTCGTTTTACCTTCTGCATTAGTAACAAGAGATAGAAAAGTTTATAGACTCCATCAGTTGTTGGGCAGAGTTATGTGCCAAGAAAATGAGGAAATGCAGGATGATCTGGACAGGATATCTAGTTGGGTTGGTAAACATGGGATGAAAATAAATGCAAGAAAGGAATCAGATTATTAGATACACAGATAAAAAAACTAAATGTTGATTATGATTATAAGGCGGAGAAAAAATTGCTTATTGAATACTTGAAATGTAAATATTTTGGCATTACATTTGAGAACAAGCAAAACTGGGCAGGACACACTGGACAGGTAGTAGGAAAAGGTTTCAAAATTCTGAACTTGTTGGAAAGGGTTGGATGGGGATGTACGAGGGAAGTAAAGGAATTGGGTTACAAAACTTTGGTCAGACCATTGCTTGAATATGGTAGTGTAGTAGTGGACCCACATTTTGAGTATCAAATACAGGAGTTGGAGAGGGTGTAAAAAAGGGCTGCTAGGTTTGTTTCTGGAAATTACTGGAGGACGCAATCAGTAACAGATATAACAAAAGACCTGGAATGGGCTTCATAGACAGGAGGAGGGTGAAGAGGGTCATGGGAGTGTACAAGGTGTATATTGGTGATGAGGCAAGAAAAGATATTGGTGTAAAAATTAAAACTAATGCATAGAAGGGAAAAGATGACCATGACCACAAGCTGGAACTCGGTTTCAGGCACAAGGGTGTGGGAAGATTCTCTTTTTTACGTGAGGGTATCGGATTGGAATAAGTTACCAAGAGAAATGATGAACAATTTACCAAAAACGTTGAATGAATTTAAAGTTGAAATCTGTAGACGGCAAATGCAGGTGGGTACAGGAATGGGGGAAGATAGGTGTTTAGAGAAATTGCCACCGGAGCGTGTGCTCCATTGCAATTAAATTAAATTAATTAATCCTAAACCATCATTAAACACATGGAAATGAAAATTAAACATTTATTTATAAACGTTTCTCGGGAAACAAACCGAGTGATGTTGTTATAAAATTAAACATATTTACGAACAATATTATCTGTACAAACCAGACCAAACCATTGAGAATTGTCCTCTGAACATCGTGGATAACCTCAAAACTTACAATTACAAATTTTCTATACATAATTCTTAAAATACGATTTGATAAAAGGGTCTGTGGGTTATTATACTACACAGTTACGAGATAGACTACCATTTTCCCTCTGTTTTACCGGCGCGGATTTTTACAGTGTATTATAATGCTTTTGCCTTGAGTTTTTCTTCTAGGACCGAAGCATAAACTTTTGTGATGTAGCATCTTTGTAACCCTTACCCTAAGAATTCCACAGTTTCCTTACGCTTATTGGAGCTTTAGTCTTTGATGTATTGGTTTGATTTGCGTTTTTTCGTGTATTCTAACGTACTGTATTTCAGAAATATGAAGAAATAAATAACTCAAGTTATGTAATTAAAAAACAATATTAACAGAATGCAACGTGTGGATCCAAATTGGTTCTGTATCTTTTGATTACAGATTGATAAAAGTGTTAAACGATGCTGCCCAGATTTATTTTCAGAGTTTCTGAATCATTAAATCAATTTTAAAAAATTGAAGTTATTATATGGTAAAACTGAACTCTTTTGATAACCAATGAAGAACAAATTTAATAATAACTCCTGCGTAAAACTAGAAACGTTCCTTCAATCATAAATCAAAAATTATGGAAGAAAGAGGCTAATTACTTGCCACTACAGTTCCAAAGATGTTCTAAACGTTCCGGTGTTGTTATATCATTTTTTCGTGATTTGATAGGCCTGATACTGTGTGTTTATTTTTTGTCTGTCATAAGTATTTCGTTTAGTAACTTAAAAATTATTTCATTTTTTATTTTAGCAAATATTTCCAGAATCAAATTGTAGAAATAGATTCAATTTACAACATAAGAATATGATATTTATTCTCAGACACTGTCTGCAAGTTATTCATGTACTAAACGACAAAATCCATACAGGTTTCGCAATGCCAGTACCTGTATACCAAAGACACATGCATCATAATTTGTTATTTTGTACGGTATTGTGCACTGTTTATTTTAGTTTGAATTTCATCCATTAGTAGTAAATAATCATAATTTGATTTAATTGCAGTGTAGCGTATTTTCTTAGATCTCTACTTTCCAATTTCTCGATTCTTTTTATCTTTACCTCTTTCAGTGTAATTTGAACTCTTATTCCAATCCCTGACTAAAATTTTCCCATGACCTTATGCCTGAAATCTAGTTCCGTTTTGTGGTCCTTCGATACAGCACCCCTGATTGTTTGGCGAATAACTTTCCAAGCCTCGTCATAGATAGGAAGTGAAATAAATTATGGAGGATTATGTTTAATTTAATTTAATTTAATTGCAATGGAGCACACGCTCCGGTGGCAATTTCCCTACACACCCAACTTCCCCCTATCCTGCACTCACCTACATTTGCCCTCTACAAATTTTATCTTTAAATTCTTTCAAAGTTTTCGGTAAGTTATTCATCATTCTCCTTGGTAACTCATTCCAATCCCTGACATCCTTACCTAAAAAAGAAAATCTTCCCACACCCTTGTGCCTGAAATCGAGTGCCCGCTTGTGGTCATGGTCATCTTTTCCCTTCCATGAACTACTTTTCATACCTACTGCAATATCTTTCCATGCCTCCTCGCCAGTATACGCCCTGTACACTCCCATTACCCTCCTCATCCTCCTCCTGTCTTGCAATGAATCCCATTCCAGCTCCTTTATCATATCTGTCAAAGAAGAGACGTTATTGAACTCCAAGGCACGAAATACCATTAAAAGTTGAAGATTTTGGTTTTTTAACAGTTTAATACCTAATTGAAAACTGTTAACATATACAGGGTGATCCAAATAGGACTTAACAACTTTGAAAATTCATATAAATTTTATGAAGCAAGGTACAGAGCTGGTTTTGATGTTGTTTTAAAGTAAAACACTTCAAGTTTTGAATCGCGGAGTCCGCTAGTGCCTAATCACGTCGCACAAGTGCTAGCGGCAGTTACGTTAAAGATGGCTGCCTTCACTGGACCCGAGCGTGCTAGCTGTGTGTTTTGGTTTGAAGAATCGAAGTCTGCAACAACAGTTCAGCGTAATTTTCGTACCAAGTACGCTAAAGATCCTCATAGTAGGCCTACAATTTATGAGTGGCATAGATGTTTTGTAGAAACAGGGTGCAAAGAAAAACATGAAAAATCCTCAGGTCTTCCAAGCACATCTGACGAGGTCGTTGAGCAAGTGAGAAAAAGTTTTGTCAACAGCCCTACGAAATCCACCCGGCGTATATCTCGTGAGCTGCAAGTCCCACATACGACGGTTTGGCGTGTGTTGAGAAAACGTTTGCATTTAAAACCATACCGATATTCGCTTTTACAAGCAATTAAAGACACTGATAAGATCGCACGTAGGATCTTCTGTGGATATATTAAATCGAGTGGATGATGATGAACATTTCTTGGACAACATAATCTTTTCTGACGAGTCAACTTTTCACTTAAGTGGCAAGGTTAACACACATAACTGTAGGATTTGTGGCAGTGAAAATCCACCTGAAACATTGCAACATGTTCGTGATAGCCCTAAAGTGAACGTTTTTTGTGCGTTGAGCAAGAGGAAAATGTACGGCCCCTTTTTTTCCCAAGAGAGAACCATCAACGGGATAGTGTACCTTGATATGTTGCAAAAATTTTTGATACCACAGATTGATGAGGATGATCAAGAACGAAATGTTTTCTTTATGCAAGATGGCGCACCACCACATTATCTGACTGACCTCCGGGATTTTCTCAATGACCACTTTCCAGGTCAATGGATTGGCCGTGATGCGCCAATTGCATGGCCCCCCCGTTCCCCAGACCTGACACCGCTAGATTTTTTCTTCTGGGGTTTCATAAAAGATATGGTATACGTACCTCCTTTGCCGGCCACTCTACCTGAACTTAGAGCAAGAATTTAGGCTGCTGGTGAGCAAGTTACACCTGAAATGCTAGTGCGAGTCTGGGAAGAAATCGACTACCGATGGGGTGTCTGCAGAATAACCAGCGGAAGCCACATAGAACATCTTTAGTTTAAGGGAAAAAAACTTGAAGTGTTTTCCTTTAAAATAACACCAAAACCAGCTCTGTACCTTGTTTCATAAAATTTATATGAATTTTCAAAGTTGTAAAGTCCTTTTTGAAACACCCTGTACACATCTATCCACGGTACAACTGAAAGTCGTATGTAGGAGTGCTTCAGAAATTTATCAAGCAGTTGGGTAATGTATGCCTTCCTCTCTCCTGCCACCTACCCCTCTACCCCCCCCCCCCAACCCCTCCACCTCTCTTATCATGTATTACTTCATTACTTAGAGTATTACCAACTCTGTCATCTGACATACCACAAGCACAAAGTGTAGCACCAAAGATAACACTTTGCTAAGACTGGTTCCAAATTTTATGTTTGCGATATACTAGACTTTTTACTAGTTTGGCCCGCGGCGTCTTCATAATAATCGTTTACTTTTTGTATTAATTGCATTCAGATTCTTGTCTAATTATTTTTGACATAAATATGTTCGTTTTAATAATTTTTATAAATAGCAGTAGGGGCATGTTGGAAAGTCTTTGATTGGAAACTACAGCGTAAAAAGTTTTCTTATAGTAAACTGAATCGTTGCCCCTTGCTTTGGTTGTCTAAATTTTCTAACGATCTCATCAAACAACCACCTAAGTGGTAACCAGCTCAGTTCAGCTAATTTCTTTGTACACGAGATCATCATAGATTACAAAATAAAAAAGACAACGTTAAAGCAGACTAGCATTTTCCCACTGCCTCGTACGCACATACTTTTGTGTGTTTGACTTTTGTTTTTCTCTTACTAGCAAAGGATAAAATTATGTAATGCAGTACATTTCTGGAGTTTAGCGTAACTTAAATTCCATAATTTCGTTAGGCTTATTTGAATGCTAACACTTGATGTGATGGTTTGATTAACTTTATTCGCGTATTTCAGAAAAAGGAATACATCAATAACAAAAGTTTCTTACTTTAAAAACAATATTAACTGTACACAAGGGGTACAATGCTTGAGTTATAGCGTGATCTCTGGGAGCTGTCTCGTAAAGGAGTGTATTTCAGCCCTGAGACACAGCCCTTTTATTAAATTTTATTTTAAGAATTATGTATAGCAAGATGGGAGTTGATTCTCTACATCTACATCTATACTCTGCAAGTCACAAATATTGTGGGTGGCAGAGGGTGCCAAGCACCAATCCTAATTCAGTGCATTCCAATCCCGAACAGAACGACGGAAGAAAGAATACATAAAAGTATCAGTATGGCATCTTATTTCTTTAATCTTATCCCTCCTGTCAATGTGACCTAAAAAGGTTGGCGGAAGAAGTATTCCATTGCACCCGTAAATTAAAGATTTTCGCATATTCTCCAACAAATTCAAACAAAAACGACGTCGTCTGCCCGCCAAACAATCCCAGTCCAACCAACATATCAGCTCTGGGACACTTACAGGACTGTAACTAGCAGTCACGAATCGAGCGGCTCTCCTCTGTACCCTCTCCATTGAGTCAATAAGGCCCTTGCGATACGGATCCCAAACTCCACAACAGTAATCCAAATGCGGTCGCACTAGTGTCTTGTACGCTATTTTCTTTTTATGAGCATTACAACTTCTCAAATTACCTATGAATCGTAGTTTAGAATTAGCTTTGCTTACGACGGAAGTTATGTGCAAGTCCCATTTAATGTTGCGTTGTACTGTTACGCCTAGATACTTCAGGGAATCCACCGTGTAAACAACTGATTTGTTAAATTTGTACACGTGAGAAACGGTGTCTTTTTATTACTTCTTTGCATTGCCTTGCAATTTTTGCAGTTAATTGTAAGCTGCCAATTATGGCACCATTCCGAAATAACAACCAGATCGCGATGAATTTCTAAGCAATCGTCAGAACACGTTTCTTCCCTATAGATAAGCGTATCATCAACAAATAGTCGCATCCTGCAATTAACGTTGTCACTTAGATCGTTTATAAAAATTAGACCAAGCGTGGTGGTGTAAAGGTTAGCGTTCTGGCCTCGCATTCGGGAGGACGGCGGTTCGAATCCCCGTCCGGGCATCCAGATTTGGGTTTTCCATGGTTTCCCAAATCACTCCAGGCAAATGCCGGGATGCTTCCAAGTGTTGCTATTACACTTCCTTGAGGAACGCCTGAAGTAACATCTAGCTTAGAAAAGGTTTCCCCGACAGCAACGACATACTGTGACCGGCCAGTTAGAAAATCGCGAACCTATTCGCAAATCTGATCCGATATACCGTATGCTCCAATCTTCGCTAAAAGTCGGTTGTGTGGTACAGAGTCAAAAGTTTTCTGAAAATCCATGTAAATTGCCTCAACCTGTGAACCTGCATTTCATTACGTCATGCGAAAATAGGGCCAGTGCGTTTCACACGATCTGTTCTTTCAAAATCCGTGTTGGTTTGCTGTAAGTAACTCGTTTTCATCTAGAAACTTCATAATGTTAGAGCATATGACATGCTCCAGAATTCTACTGCAAACAGATGTTAGGATGGGTCGATAATTCCTAGGATCTCTCCGATCACCTTTCTTGAAAACGGGAATCACCTGCGCTATTTTCGTCAGAAGGTACTTTTCTTTCTTCGAAAGATTTACGAAATATACGTGACACAAATGGTTCTATTTCTTCCGCGTATTCCGAAAATACTCTTTCTGGTATACTATCGGGACCTGGCGCTTTCCCCCACATCGGAAGCTTTAATTGCTTTATAATAACTATACTATCAATTTGTACTGGATCCATCTCAAATTATACACGCCGTGGAAAAGTGGGAATGTTTTGCATGCTTTCGTCAGTGAAAGAATTTTTAAATTCGGTGTTAAATACAGTAGCCTTGTCGAGGCTGTCGTCAACTTCCCGATCGTCTTGTAGTAGACCTGGCATATTATTGTCACTACAACTACGACCAAAATTCATTTGGGATTTCTTTGAGGCTTTTGCAAAGTGAATTGCAACGAAAGTCATTAAAGGCCGCATTCTTAACATGTCCTCTTGTCTCACCTAACTTTTCTAAATCATTTCTATACATCGTCCTTTTTGAGCGTGCACGTATCTTCCTTTGCTTTATGAGTAACCTTTTAACTTCACGTGTATACTACGGGGTATCGTTCCCATCACTGATTGTCCTTTTCGGTGTATTTAGGTCCACACCTTCCGTGACTATACGCATGAAACTAAGTCACATTTCTTCAACCGAGCCTCTTGCTTCTATAAAGGTAAGGTAATTATCTCTCAAAAACGTTCTTAAACACTCCTTTGGGGCCTTTTAGAACCTGTAAACGATCCTATCTTTTTTCTTTTGGCGTGCGGCTGTCAATTTTACTGTAGCAATTACAGCTTTATGATCACTTATTCCCTTGGTGATAAAAATATCAGAATTCAGGCCTATTTGTAACGAGAATATTATCTGAAATGTTTTCGTTATCGTTGTGGCACCACATTGGTTCAGTGACGAGCTGCTCAAGATGAAGATCTGAGGAAAGGTCAAGAATAATTTCACAGGATGTTTTATCCCTGCCACCAGTTGGAGCTACCTAACACCAGAATCCCCTTCTGTGGTCGCTCAGACCTAGCGGGCGGAAGGGGGGAGGAGGTTGACAAATCGCAGAATTAATTATGAATTTGTATATTTTACGCGTGATTAATTGTGAATTCTTGTATACTCGTATTCATCAGGGAAATTAACATTATTTTATGGGAAGAAACTGTGTGTATGATATCTAATACGATCAAGGACAGTATTATGTACGAAACATTAATTAAACGTTTATAATTGTCAGTGTTGATGTGAACCACTATTTTTGGAGGACAATTCTCAACTGTTTGAACTAGTTTATGTTAGTAATTTTATGTTAAAATAAATTTAAATAGTATTAACTTTCACCTTAAGATATTTTATTATGATTGTGAGTGACTTTGTACAATTTATAATTGTTTTTGTATGAATTTGACTGTTAAAGTATTGTTAGAGCTCGAGAAACGTCTGTCGGTACACTTCTGGATGTTTCTGTAGCGCCTGTTTAAACGCGCGGAGATGGTGAGCAGAGTTAGTTGTAAGTCACTTGTCACTCGTTGTCAGAAGTTTTGTTTTTATTTCGTCAAGTAATCGTCTGAGAGTTTAATCGCAGGAACATTGGTGTATTTGCGCTTTAGTATCTTTGGACAAGTCCATTGCCTTATCCGCGTGACTGCACTTGTTGGAGAGAGTGATGAGGGGATGTACGAGATAAGTAAAGGAATTGGGTTACAAAACTTTGGTGAGACCGTTGCTCGAATATGGTACTGTAGTATGGTACCCACATTTTGAGTATCAAAAACAGGAGTTGGAGAGGGTGCAAAAAAGGGCTGCTAGATTTGTTTCTGGAAATTATCGCTGAATGCAGTCAGTAACAGATGTGATAAATGATGGGATTCATTGGAACATAGGAGGAAGGTGAAGAGGGTCATGGGAGTGTACAAGGCGTATACTGGTGATGAGGCATGAAAAGATATTGGTGTAAGTGTGAAAAGTAATGGATGGAAGGGAAAAGTTGACCATGACCACAAGCTGGCATTCGATTTCAGGCACAAGCGTGTGGGAAGATTCACTTTTTTAGGTAAGGGTGTCACGGATTGGAATAAGTTACCAATGATGAATAATTTACCAAAAACGTTGAAAGAATTTAGAGTTAAAATTTGTAGAGGGCAAATGTAGGCGAGTGCAGGAAAGGGGGAAGATGGATATATAGGGAAATCGCCAGTGGAGCGTGTACTCCATCGCAATTTAATTTAATGTAATACTCGTATGAAGGTCACAGAGATATAAATATGAAGTGGAAAATGATTCGTCCCTGTTTCCATTTCATGAAACTATTTAATCCATTCAGAATCAGTGCTTATTCAGCCTTTGGGGGAAGCTAAGCCCTCTAGAGATCAACGACAGTGAACTGTAAATTAGAGGACGAAGTTATCACAGGAAATCATCATTAACTGACGACATGACGATTTTGTTAATTAACGAAGAGTGTATCAAGTGCTCATTTGAGGTACAGAGTTATCAGTACACGCCACGAACGATCATTTATTGCTCCATTCGCCGGTCACGTACAATCATAGGATATAGAGTAGATTCTGAGCTAGGCCATTAGCTTCAAAACTGTTAAAACTCCATTAAAAATAGGTGTCGTAGTTTTTTGCGTGTTACCTTGACAGAATGACAGAGGGACGAAGACCGGTTACAGGTTAATAATAATATAGATGTAAATAAAGAAAAACCGGTGTTATAACCAATTGTTTTATGTGTGTCAATAATCCGTGTAAATACATTTGTGCGCAGATATGACCGCAAGTTTGATACCATTTGCATTATATATTTTTTGTGTCATATTGCGATTATCTTACAGAAGTATCAACCTTTGTCAGCAGCCATCTACCTACATTGTGAGGGACCCAAGACATCATGATCCATAGATCAGTAATCTAAGGATGGTTTTGGAATAAAGTAATTCCTTTAGAAGAGGACATTTTGAAATGGCACTAGGATTTCACGATACGGTTGCAAGAGAGCAGATTTTTTTCCCTGTTTACTTTCACTTATGTGGCATTTGGCTCCACATTCTTCTGAACCAAATATGGTTGAAATACGACGCATTATGATACAGGTTAAACAACAGAGTTTGAACTGTGTAACATTTTGAGAGCGCCCATATTTAGTGCGGCTGTCTGTAGCAGTCCGCAGAGGAAGTTGAAGACCTATTTGCGCCGCGGAGCGGCTATAATGCTGCCGTCTAGCGGACGCAGCACGTGAGTGGGTTAGGCAATGCCGGCTCCTTGGCGTAGATAATTAGCCAGTCTCGTTACTATGCAACTAGGAGCTAGACAACGACCGCACGGAGCTTTGTTCCACCGGTCAGACGTAACGAGAAGTGCAGACAATGAACCCCGGCGTCTCCAATCTGATAGCTAGTACTGAACGGTACGATAATACCACATAATACGATACCAAATAGGAAACTGAATTACGGTATAACACAAGTATATTACAACTACTGTCATTAAAACTCTAGTAAAATTAAAATGTGAGGCTTCATTCAATTCCGTATAGTCTCAAAACCATCCCATTTTACATAAAATTTTGCTTTTTCGCCGAAGTGGTTTTGAAAACTAAAAGTACTTTTAACCAGTAATACTTAATTTTCGGAGCAGGATGTACACACGACACTAATGCAACGGATTGTTAGTAACAATATCGTCCGTCGTTTGAAATTTAAAAATACTGAGGTTTTTTTTGCCTCGTCGATGTCGAGGTCAATAGAGGCGGTATGGGACTGGGGACAAGAACGGGAAGGAATTCTGCCATGACATTTTGAAGGAAGCATCCTGGCATTCGCCTGGAGTGATTTTAAAAAACCCAAATCTGGATGCCCCGTCTGGTATTCGAATCGCCGTCCTCCCTAATGCGATGCCAGAGCGTTAAACGGTCATCCACCACGCTCGGTAATTTTTAATTTCAGCCTTATATTTGTATAAAGGTTGGAACTTGGTATGCAATACTACGAATTACGATACAGATAGAACAACAGAGTTTGAACTCCGCCATTGTAACATTTTAAGAGCGTTAACAGTCCGCAGGAAGGTACTCCTGCCCTCAGGGGAAGTTTTTATTTCTATTTCTACCAATCCTAGGTACTATTTGTAAAGCCTAGACTAATTTGTGTGTATAACATTAATGATGAATATAAAGTACTTTATTTTTTTTTTTTTTTAAACTAGCTGGTGCCCACAACTTCGTTCGTGTTTGTAAAGAATTTGGATTGACAGCTACCGACATCTAACCACCATAGTGCATGATGGGAGACTCGATGCTATTACCACACACAAACGCCAGTCAACTGCGCTATGTAGTTCTGGCAGTAAAATAAAATATACGGACACACGTGTCTTTAGTCGAAATATGGAAATATCCTTGATCAACCAATTTAAACCACCATATCTCCCACACTCCCACAGTTACCGAAATTCTGCCAACGTTTTGATCGACAGGTGACTCTGTGCTACTATCACACAAAAACACCAATGATCTGCACTAGATAGTTTTGGCTGGAATGTGATACACCCTCATGACACATACGTTTTTGGTAGAAATATAAAAGTACCGCAGGTCGACCACTTCCAACCATCATATCTCCCACACCCCCGTAGCTACCGATATCTAACCGCCATAGTACATGACAGGAGACACGATACCACTACCACACATAAACACCAATGGTCTATGCTATGTAGTTGTGGCAGCAGAGTAACATATACGGAGACACATGTCTTTGGTCGAAATACGAAAATGCCCTGCATCGACCACTTTTAACCATCATATCTCCCACATCCCCACAGATATCGACATTCGGCCAACGTTGTGCACGACAGGAAACTCCATGCTACTTCCACACACAAACACCAGTGATCTGAGTTAGGTAGTGGTGGCTGAAAAGTGAAATATATGGGAAACACATGTCTATTTTTATATATATATAAGATTGATAAAAATCAACTTTTAGCATGCAAAACCTAATATCACCAAGCACGGAATGTAACACTTATTATAACTCTCGTCGACGCAGTGAGAAATCCCAAACTGAAAAGTTCGCTCGTTACCTGTTTAGCGATACGTTTAAAACGAAAAGCTGCTATTGACTGACCAAGTGATTGTCAGCAGTGCACAATTGTATACTCGAAGCATTTAGTAATTAACATTGCCGCCAAAAAGGAATCGTTTAAAAACGATTTGTATTACAGGAGCCAAATGTTCGAAGTTCCTCGACCAACAGCGGCAGGTACGTCACAATTCTCGTCATAGAAGAGAAAGTATTTTCTCTAATCTATTTACCGAAAATTGTTGCAGCATAAAGTGTGCCTTTTAGCATATCACTGCCTTTCTTAATCTCAAAGACATTAGTCTCCCTTTTTCCGGTAGCAGCTATTTTTCTTCTATGAAAGTCTCACCCGAGGCGGTTACCGAGAGGGATTTTTACCCTCCGTGGTAAAATCCTGGGAGATAATGTTGTAGGCCATTTATTCTCGCAGTTGTTTTTCAGTTAACTATTTATAAATATTGCCAATAATATTATTTAAATTTGGAACTAAAGTTAAGATAAGTTATGGTTATAAACACTTTACACAGGTAGAAATTAATCGTCCGAATCATGACAGAATTACCAGATTCATTCTCCGTTCGTCCCCTCAACATGTTCCTCCACCGCTTCTATAACTCTTGTCTGTTATTTTCATACTTTCCTCTTCTCTGGAAAAGCACCCAAATCATTATGATACCGAAACCTAAAAAACGGCTTCACGACCGCCTCTCATATCGTCCCATCTCTCTTTTATCACTTTCTGGAAAAATCTTTGAACAAAAATTCTTCAATCACGAATCCTCCATTTGGCCAACTCACTGAACTTTATACCACCATTTCAGGCCGGATTTCGCCCTCATCATTCAACATCTTACCCCCTACTTGCACTAACATCCGACATCACCAAAATCTTCACTTTCGCCATATTTCTAGACATAGAAAGGGTTCTTGACAAGGTGTGGCACAATGGACTTTTTACAAACTTTCCTCCTTTGTCTTTCCCCCCACTTTTCATCAACTCTTCAAAATGTTCTCTCTTTTCGGCGTGCCAAATCAAAATTCATGATACTCTATCTTCCCCTTTCACTCGTCATGCCGGCGTTCCGCAGGGCATCGTGCTCTCTCCCATCCTTTACATACTTTACACTTCTGATAACCCTAGACCACTATATGCGACTGTATGAGACTGTCGAAGATTATGTTATTTAAACCTGCGACTGGTGCTGACTGAGTGCTAAGGAAAAACTAATAATACGCCATCAATATGACCAACCGAAAGTTAAGAGCAGACAGTTCAAGAGAAGGCTGAAGGAGGAAATGTCACAGGACAACAACCGCCAAAATGACTAGCTTTAAGTCTGAGATTGGTGTTAATGGTTATTTAAACAAAGTTGTGAGAAGAGCAAATTCGCCCTTATCCCTGGCGTTCGGAGAGATGGGGTTTCAAATCCCGTTCGGCCATTCTGACTGTGGTTTTCCTTGGTTTTTCGCAGTAACTCCAGGCGTATGCCAGAATGAATCCTCTCACTGGCCACGACCGACTTCCTTCCCATTCCCTCCCCTTAGATTAGTTAGGCAGAGAAAGACCTTCGAGATCAGGCTTCACCTGGGAGGAGTGAAATTTGTAAAAAGAAAAAAGAGATGTAATTATAAAATCCATGCTTTTTGCACTTATTTATAGTTCAAACAAAATATTTTACGTATTAAACGTAGTGTTAGTAAGAGTTAACAGTACTTTTAGGCAAAATAAGATGAATCATTGTGAATTATTGGTGTTTAATTATGTCAACCTCATTCTGTTTATATGTTTGCGGTACTGAAAACCGATAACAATTTTATATAAATTTAGTGGAATCAATTTGTATGGTGGCAGAGTTTTTCGGCCACCGTGGTTGTTGTGGTATGGGCAGGATACACCTCCCGCCGTTTATTCAGTAACAGCAGCCGAATAAATCTGTCAGAGTGACTGGCTTTCACACACACTCTTGCCAAACGCTTGCAACTGGGAAAGGCCACTATCAGCCGCGGGAACAGACCAGGGCGACTACTGCGCGTGTCTGTACCAGAATTACTACTGTTCGCTATCGGACATTTATAGCGAACCTAGTCACCGTATGCCTTAGTTTAGCCAATATGAATTATGATTAATTGCAATGTTGTTGCAGGCCATGTTTTCGAGTTGCTTAGTTAATTACCAGTTGAAAGATAACGCCAATGCAACTGTTTAATTTATTTATTGTTGCGTCGTACGCGTTTCACCTCTCATCGAGGCATCATCAGAACGAATTATTTACATTTGTTAATATGGTATGCAGCTGCGCATCTCCGTTTCCTTTACAAAGCATGTGTCACCGAGCGTGGTGGTGTAACGGATAGCGTTCTGGCCTCGCATTCGGGAGGACGGCGGTTCGAATCCCCGTCCGGGCATCCAGATTTGGGTTTTCCATGGTTTCCCCAAATCACTCCAGGCGAATGCCGGGATGCTTCCTTCAAAAAGGCCATGGCCGAATTCCTTCCCATTCCTTGCCCCCATCCTTTCCCGTCTCTAAAGACCACGTTGTTAAAAAGGGACGTTAAACTGTTACAAAAAAAAAAAAAAAAAAAAACAAAGCATGTTTTGCTTGTAGCTATTATACTTACAATATTGTGCTTTCTCATCATTCAGTCGCCTGTACATACCATATTAACAAATGTAAATAATTCGTCACTGATGATGCCTCGATGAGAGGTGAAACGCGTACGACGCAGCGATAAATAAATTAAACAGTTGCATTGGCGTTATCTTTCAACTGGTAATATGAGTAATTATTCAGAGGCTATAACGTCATTAAAAACATTTTTTAATGTAAATTTTCAAATTATAATGTCCCTTCATCATCCCGTTCAGTGTAAATCTAAATAAATGTAACCTGTCAAACACGACTTTAAATGCATGAAACGCAAAAGTAGCGTTTAATTATATTAATACTAACTTCAAATCCCGTCGGAAATGGCGGGTTGGACGCCACATAACGGCAATTCATTTTTTCACAATTTCTTAACTAAATAGAACTGTTATTATAACGGTCATAAGTTTGATTTTATAATGTCGTAATATTGGGTGTATTCAATGGTTTACTATAGCAGTATCTATGGAGACAAAATATAACGAAAAAATCTACATCGAATTTAAATGGCTTCAGAGGCTGTAAAACATGGCGGGATCAATGCAGAGTTCCTGAATATCATTTCTCCACATTTGCTTAGCAATATACTATAACGTAATTGTTATTAAATAACAGTCATCTTGTGATATTGCACATATTTTCGTTCAAAATCGTTCATAGTTAAACGAAATATGTATATTTCACTGTGGTTTGTTTCAAATTTTAATTTAAAGGAAAAAGAAGTATTGAACTATTACAAAATCATAAATAAATAAGCTTAATTTTTAGCTTGCTATTGCAGCAACATCTGTCGGCAGAGAATATAACAAAAGCATTTAAATTGATCGAATATGAATAAACAAAAATCAACTAATAATTAATATGTGGATTTAAACGAAATACGTACTACTGTGTATGGTTGGTTTGTAATTCAAAAAAAAGTTCTTCAATTTCGTAAATTTGTTCTCAAAGAAACGCTCGCTAACGATCAACTAATTAAAATTTACTGGCTCTCAACGCCTGATATTCTACCACTTCTGTACTACTTAGTACTTTGTCGATTATACTTTACAACTCGCCAATAAATAATATTTACAAAGCCATTGTTACATCGCAAGTTGGTTCATGAAAATCGACAGTGCGAAATGTGAAGCCTTAAGAAAAAACGAAGATACTTTTGTGGCGTTTGTTGATTCAGAAAAAGCTATGGATAATATTAGGTGAGACATAATGTTCAAAATTTCAAAGAAGTCAATCTAAAATATCGAGATAGAAGAATACTTTATAAACTGAATGGGACTCAAGTGACTGTAACAAAAGTAGAGAATGGTGGGAGACATGTATCAGTTAAAAAGGTTGTGAGACAAGGTTGTAGTCTATCCACATTAATTTTCAACTTGTATGTACAGGAAGCAATAAAGGAAGTAAAAGAGATATTTGAATGTGGAATGGAGAAAAAATCCGTATGCTATGATTTGCTGCTGACATTGATAGTAGCAGAACGGACTGAGGATATTGAAATGGCATGAACAAAATACAGAAAGAACAGTTTTGACTAAATGCAAATCAAAGCAAGACAAAGGTGATGAAATATTGCAGAATTGATAACAATAATAGCAGATTAAATAGAAAATAGGAACGGCTGTGATAGAAGAAGTAAGTGAACTGTGCTACGTAGGAAGTAAAATTACAACTCATGACCGAAGCAGGGATGATGTTAAATCCAGAATAGCACAAGCAAAAAGAGCCTTCGTGAAAAGAGGAATCTTTTAGTTTCAAATATTGATCTAGGAATTAGAAAGAACTTTTTAACACTGTGTATGGAGTACAGCCGTTTACGGTAGCAAACATGGACTTTAGGAATATGAGAAAGAAGGACAATTGAAGCATTTGAAATGTGGTGCGATAGAAGGATGCTGAAAGTTAGGTAGACGGATAAAGTGCGAAACAAACTAGTTTCGGAAATGATGAGTGGGAAAAGAAGTTTGTGGAAGAAGCTTACAGAGAGGACAGGCTGGTAGGTCATATTTTGAGACATGCTGGATTGGTTAATTTGTTAGTGGAGGGAACAGTCGAAGGTAAGAACTGTAGAGGAAGACAGAGATCAGAATGTCTGACACAGATAATTGAGGACACCGGATGTAAGGGGTATTTTAAGTTGAAGAAGTTAGCGCAAGATAGAAAGGGTGGAGGATTGCATTAAACCAATCGAGAGACTGATGACAGAAAGAAGAATCCTTTATAGTTTTCGAATAATAGTCCTCCTTTTGTACATGGCTGATGACAATATTGGCAGCACCCTTGTTTACGGAGAAAGTTGTAAACAGTACTGAGGAGAACCTGTAAGTCATCCACAACCACAACAAACCCAAAGCATTTGCGGATTCAAGAGACGGAAGAAACAAATGACGTGTTGCAAATATGTTTAAAAGTTCTACATTATCCTCAAAAAATTTGGATAGAAACAGAGTCATTAAAGAGGGAAAAAGATTGCTGCGGCTTTATTTTTCCTTGGTACGTTTCTAACGGTTGATCCGTCCGCGAAACGCTTGAGATTTGTTCGAAGGTATTTTCTTTCTTTTTTTATGGTGTTTCGCCTCATCGACGCCGAGGTCATTAGAGTGGGGTTGGGATTGGGGACAAGGAACGGGAAGGAATTCGGCCATGTGCTTTGGAAGGAAGCATCCCGGCATTCGCCTGGAGTGATATGGGGAAACCATGGAAAACCAAAATCTGGATGCCCAGGACGGGGATTCGAACCGGCGTCCTCCCGAATCAGAGGCCAGAGCGTTAACCACTCACCCACCACGCTCGGTAGGTATTTTTCGTTATTCTAACTTACGTTAAGCGCAGACCAAGCCTACCTTGCTAAAATCTAAAATTGTGATCGGATTCAAGAGCTTGAAATAAAGTTCTCCAATATTACTGACCCATACGCCAATCACACACATAACAGTGTATAAACCCGTGATCTTGAATTTGCGATCCGTGAGTAACTGCATGTGTGTGTCGAATTTCGTCTGTAACATGTACTTGTACCTAAATATGACTAATTCAACCTGCACTGGCGACCGTGTCAATAGAATCATTAAATGTGTAAAAGCTGGGACAGTTACACTAGTAGTAGAACGTGCCGCTTCGCCATTATTTGCCCGTTCGTTTGGGCTGTGGTATTGAAGGATGTTGTCTCTCGACATTTCCTTCTCTTCGTTTATGATAGTTCACTTCTTTTCTATTGGTGCGTCGTCTGGTTGGCTATTTTATTGGATCAGTGACAGTGGACGTTTATGGAAATCAATTTCTGTTGTATATGTACCTAGATTACTGATGAGTGGGTTGTTGTTTTTGTGTGCGGATCTGTAGAAGGTGGCTGCGCTTTCTTGAAACCTTTGCTGATTGTTTTGGAGACCTGTTGCTTCATGGAGGTCATGTGTTGGGAATCGTGATGGCAGATGTAGGGGCCCGTTGAGGGCTCTGTTTTGTATGACCTGCAGTTTATGGATATTTGTCCTTGAAGCATACCCCCACAACTGGGCATGCGTATTCAATGACTGGTCTTATTAAGCTGCAGTAAATTTTTACTCCAGTCGCTGGCGCCAAAGTACCGTCTCGGTTTAATAGTGGATACAGCTGTTGAAGTCTCGCGCTGGCTTTTCTCTTTATTTCTTCTATGTGCGTGCGCCAAGTTAGTTTGGCATCTAACGTTACACCAAGATAGCGTGCGGTATTTTTCCATGGAATGGACTGTCCCTGGAGCGTCACTTGCGGATGAACTGCGTTTCTCTTTCCTCGTCGGTGTGCTAGCATGATGGCCTGCGTCTTTTCTGGGTTGATGGCTATACGCCATCGTCTTGCCCAGGCCTCAATCTTATTCAGCGCTTGTTGCAGGCGATGTTGTGGCGAGTTCCCTTTTTTTGCTGCTGGAGAAAACTGCCGTGTCGTCGGCGTACTGAGCTGTTTTGACACCTGCCGTTTCCGGGATATCCGATGTATACAGTGAGTATAACACCGGGTCCCAGAACCGATCCTTGAGGCACTCCGGCGTTTGTTA
>CM061920.1:23065795-23135504 GCA_031002005.1 Vandiemenella viatica | reverse complement strand
GAGTCCTCGTAAACTGTGAACTGCATCACGAGAATGTTTGTTGGAAAAAGGGCGAGCCAGTAACATGCTGCTTATAAGTGTACCAACCTGCAAGTATTTTCGGATCAAGTGTCCACTATTGTACCAGTTAAGTTAGCATGCATCTGGTGCCGACTAGTGACTTTAAGATGTGAATAAATTTTATAGTAACTTTACAGAGCGTGGTGGGTGAATGGTTAAGGTTCTGACCTCGCGTTCGGGAGGATGCGGGTTCGAATCCCCGTCCGGGCATCCATATTTGGGTTTTCCATGGTTTCCCAAAATCACTGCAGGCGAAGACCGGTATGCTTCCTTCAAAAGACCATGGGCGAATTCCTTCCAGTTCCTTCACCTCAATCACATCCCGCCTCTAATGTCCTCGACGTCGACGAGGCGTAAAGCCAAGAGAGAAAAAAAAGATAGTAACTGTGTCGCAAGTGTTTCATGTTCTTTGTTTCGGATCAGTATATTCCTTTTCTGATTAAACTATTTGAAAGAGTGAACAGTGTTCTAAGGAATACTTGCGGTGGCCAAATTTAATATTATTGAACCTGTACAGCACTAACTTTAACTCATTAGTCAGGTGCCACACTAATCTAGAATGGAAAAATACTAAACTTAAAACAAAAATTGACCAACTCTTTAGGAATTTTTTTTTACTTTGCTATAAAATCAATAACGGGTATTATCAATCAAAACCACAAAAATATTGAACAAAAATTGAACACTTCTGTTAGGCTCAATTATTAAAATTAAGCAGAAAATCAACATCATGTTTTATCAAAAATAAAATAATTGAACATCAATCTTTTGCTGAATCAAAATCAACCTCAATCAAAATAAATCTTAATCAACTACTTTTTAAATATTTATTAGTAGATTTTGCCATTTTCACAAATATTTCTCCGTCACTGCTTTGCAAAACTGATAAAATTTCTCAGCAAGAGTCTTCAAAATTGATTGAGTTTACAGTTCAGCCTTGATCAAATCCATGAACATTTTGTTTCGCTCTTTATTTAATAAATTATTCAACAGGCTAAAACTTGTCTCGCAAAAGGCATTGCTTGTTGGAATTGACAAAACAAAACCAACTATTTTCTTTAAATTTACAAAATCATTAGAAACGCTTGTTCTAAAGAAATTGGCTCAGATTTTTATCATTTGGAAAATATTTTGGAAGGATCTCAAAAACACGTTTCAGACATGTGAAATCTGTATAAATGGAGTTAATATTAACTGCATCTAGAATTTTCAAAATCCCAGAAAATTCAAAGTATTTTCCTGTTAGTTTCAATTCCTCCGATTTTAGGGACAAAAGCTCAAACTCTTCGGGCATTGTATCCTCCAGTTGCGAGCATGGGATACTTGGCTTGGCCTCTTGGCCACCAAGGTGAACTGAGATTGAGGGAAAAAAAAAACCTAGTATACGGGAATTCCAGGACAGTAACGCATAATTCCTGGACACGAGATCAGACACAAAATTCCGGGACATTCCAGGATTTCCCGGCCATCTGGCAACCCTACCCATTCCTGGTACATT
Source organism: Vandiemenella viatica (assembly GCA_031002005.1). Classification (NCBI taxonomy): domain Eukaryota; kingdom Metazoa; phylum Arthropoda; class Insecta; order Orthoptera; family Morabidae; genus Vandiemenella; species Vandiemenella viatica. The sequence goes on along the minus strand of CM061920.1, from coordinate 23,133,946 downwards.
ACGATTAGTTTCTTAATTCTAATACTTTTGCATTGATTGAAGACAAATTTTAAAAACGTTTCAAAATGTCCAGACAAGCATTCGAATGAATATTGATTGAGTTATTTTACCATCTTTTTTACTTCTCCTTGTGCTCGGATCGTAATTAATCAGAAGCACTAACCGAGTGTTTAATATAAGGTGCAATTTGTCAGAGAAGTTTTAAAAATGTTCATTGTTTCTATGATAATGTATTGCATGTGCAACACAGGTAATCGTTTTCGCCCCAATAATAACTTGGAATATTCTACAAGGCAAACGGAAAATAATAACTTATTTTTAAAAAATATCGGAGTCAGATATCCAGATATCATTATCGATAAATCGATATATCGTCCTAAAAATATCACTCATAAATATCGATATTTTTTTAAAAACAAAATATCGACATATCGATATTTTATAAACAGCCCTACTGCAAGGTTTTCCCTGAAACGAATGAAATCTTGTTATTTTTTTATTTATTTTTAAATTGAGTTTCTCATTAAAGGTTACTACGATTGTGAATTTAAAAAGAAACAATTCATGGGATTGATAATCGTATGTTTAGAATTATTATTCATGATTATAAGGAAATGAGAACTAATTTCTTCGGTATTTCAAAGAAATCTTGAAGTTGACAAAGAATCTTTATTAATTAGTGATGTTGTGAGCGGAAAAAGTGGAAATAATGTCATATTAGTATCAATAGCGATGAGATTGAGGATTAATTTATTTCTTTACACTGCGGTATGACACTGGTGATCCTATTAAAAATGCGGTAGTGCTCGGGTCTGACTTTTGGAATCGTGGCGGTTAGAATCCCCGTCCGGTCATCCTGATTTTGTTTATCCTTGGTTTCGTGAAATTACTCCTGGCATTTGTAGGGATGCCTTCAAAAACCCACGGCTAAATTCCTTCCCGTTACTTGTCAAGTTTTTAAACAGAGAATGACAGTGAAATTGCCAGTATACGATGTTATAATCTTCAAAACAGTGCACCACACGTTTGGAGGTTCGATGAATAGAAAAAGCAACAGTTTTAGCAGTCTCAGTGATAAAGGAAATGTGGGAAATAATATGAGTTACTAGTGTTTTAGCGACCAGTCTGACACTGATATTAAGGTTTCTTTTTTATGCTTACGTCTTTGTCTGTCGTCTACGTCATTAGAGGTTGGAAAGAACGAGGGAAAGGAAGGACGAGGGATTGGGCCGTGGAGTGGTTTCTGGAAGCCATGGTATATTGTGCAGAGTGTGGAGTGACGCAACAGGTGGGTGGGTAGTGACCCCTCAGCCACGCGACTTTCTCCCCTGCTTACGCAAATGTTGCCAGCTCCACATATCTTTAATCGCGTCTCCTCCACTTCCGTGGCGTTCCTACTACAGCAGATATCATCTTAATCCAGATGTTTATGGAAAAAACAACGTAGTCAAATGACATTTTTAAAATGTAGAGAGAAACAAGACGTCGTTGACACCATAGGTTTTGACTTACGATTGATTAATTATTATTATTGCTATCATTATTTGCGGATAAGCCCATTAGGACCTTGTAAAGTACTCATAAGCGCTTGTTCGCTTTCCTTGGTGCCCATATTTCATTTATACGCTTGCTGTGGTGTAGGCTTATTTTCTTTCATCTGACCATGCTCTTTCAGGTCTTTTCTTTAGTCTTGTCACTTGTGAATTTTGGATTTAAATGTATCTCTGTTTTCGATATGTTTCGGAGCGATTCCTGCTAATTTGAGATCTTTCTTTATTATTATATTATTATTATTATTCCGTATCAGCCATGGCGGACCACAAGACACAGGCACCTGTACACAGGCATCCAGTGGGGGAACGTGTGCCCTTCCCGAAATAGAACCGGATTTGTCAGATCGGGAGTATGTTCTCTACCGGAGGAATGTTGTGTGGCCATCTCTTTTCGAACGTGTTATGTACGATAAGAATATTTTCTACAACCCACTCTAGGCAAACTTCAAGTCTTACAACTACACGTCAAGATGGCGACGGAGTTTAATGTCGCCGAAATATTGTGTTTAAATAATAGTCTTACGTACCGAGCGTGGTGGGTGAGCAGTGGCGCTCTGGCCTCCCATTCGGTAGGGCGCGTGTTCGAATCCCCGTCTGGGCAACCAGATTTTGGTTTCAAATGGTTTCCCCAAATCACTGCAGGCGAATACCGGTATGATTCCTTTAAAAGGCCACGGCTGAATTCTTGAATTCTTTCCCGTTCCTTGACCCCATCCTTTCCCTCTGATGACCTCGACGTCGACGAGGCGTAAAGCCATAAAAAAATTGTTTTTCTCGGTAGGTTTCGCGAAAAATATTCATAAAAATATACAACGCAGAGAAAAACTTGGTTCATTTATACAGTATTTTTCGTTTGTGAGATGTTAGTTTATGAGTCGGCGATTGCGGACCGTCCGAGCATTTGCATTGATGACTGCGTGAAATCACAATCAGAAGGGCCTCTGTGTGGGGATCGGGACTCAGACCTGATATGGTTTGTCCCCGCGATATAGTGTTGTGCGCGCAGGCACAACGCGGGGTCCTGCTAATTATCTATTTGTTACACAGCGTTTGATGCAAAAATAACATTTAATGACCTAAAATTATAAAATGAAACTCAAAAAACATCATTGTTTGATTAAGGGTGGTGAGACTTGTAAGGAAACTTAGTCCCCTCCTCACACCTAAAGTCTATTGGTTTAGTATTTTTAGTTTGTGTGTTCTATGTTAGTAAATTTGATGTTTATTTAACTTTGGTGAGAAGAATTTTCGAATGTTGTATTTCATATATCGATGACAGCGCGTCTATCTGTGAACTGTCAGGGAGTATCTTTGGTTGGGGTCCGCGGAAAAGAAATGATGGCGGGTGCGGTCAAGAGTGTGCCTGGCTCGTATTTTTGATGGCGGACGAGGAAAAAACTTTTTCTTAACCGAGAACTGTAAGACGTAATATTAAGTATTTGACCTTTTGTTTGAAAGTGTAAATTTTGAAGTATATAGGGGGAAAGATTTTTGATAGATGAAACATACGCAAATGAAAGGAAGTATTTTTATTTGTTTGTTGGATTGTATTGTCAATCCTACAGACTAGTAAATGAGCAGAAGCAGCAAGACAATATTCTTGGTTTCTGAGGTTTCCGTGACGGAGCCATGAAGTGAACTTGTAGACTGCAGCCGTGTTTTACATCCCCGTGGTAGTGTTTAAGTCTAAGAGATTATCAGAGCCCATACCGATCGGAGAAGAATATATGCAGGGTCGGTGGAGTTAGAATCGTCCAAGACCGTTCTACCAGCAGTACACTGCACAAGTTCCATCTTGACTCATAACTCTCACAGGACACATTGTTTCATGAATGAACTGGTTGAACTTGACGATGCAGTGTAGTATCCATGATTTCTGAGATATCTTTTGTAATGAAGACCCTTGTAGCTAAAGCATCAGTTTCTTGAGCGTTTGATGCAGACTTAAAATGTCTAAAAGCTATACTTTCACATGGTTGCGTTACGAATTATGGCGTGTGACTCTGGTGAGAAGACCGTGTGTAGTGTCAACAAACTTTAACAGAGCAATTAGTCCTGCGCGTTTCGGTAACTATCTTTCTATCTGTGCAAGATGAGGCAGTGTGGACATATTTCTCACACTAGGTGAGTGGCGTTGCTATTTATATATTGTTTATATTCATGGAAGAGGTAAAAAAAATTAAAAGGCTAGTACCAGAACAGTTGACATGCATGTTAATTTTTGAACACATGGACCTGTTGGCTAAATACTGTCTCTGTGAATTACCAGGCAGTTCACTTAATAAAGAAACTAATTATCATCTTTTTCTTTTTAAAAAAATGGTCTAACTTTCTGATAAAAGAAAGCGAAAAAAATATAAAAAACAGCCGGTTCCAGAATGCTTAGGCCCTCGTCACACTGTGCAATTGGGAGGTGACATAACGGATACTTGAGTATCTTGAAAGTATCTAGTAAACCACTTCCGATGTTGTGTAAAGGGGAGGCACAAACGGCGCGACTCCCAAGACACGCTTACCCTACAGGTATGCTACCAGTCTCACGCGACCTGCATGGAAGTCGACCGCCAGTCGCGTCGCTTGGGAGTCAATGTTAAGTTTATGCGTGAAGTTCAGATAAAAAGTAATAATCACTATCCACTAATTTTCTTTATCATTTAAAACGGGTTTTAATTAATCTATAAAACGAAAACCGGGTATATTGGTTTCGAAAAAACTTAAAAACTACTCCGCAGATATCGATGGGGCTTTCACCATTTCAAAGATTAAAATCTCCACTGAATTGTTTGGTATGTCTTATGCTTCAGCCTAACATAACGCCGGAGAAGTAAGTGAAAATCTGAACGTATAGCATGAAACACCAAAGATACAATGCCAACTAGATGGATACGTTATAATTAGTAAAAAAAAAAAAAAAAATAATAGCCATATTATCGCATGTAACGTTTCCTTACTTAAGTTTTGGACTTTAGTCTTTAAAGCCCATAGATGGCCGTATCGAACGCGAAGAGGAAACTACGTTAATTGGAAAATATCTAAATTAATTTTAGTAATATAATAAACAACCTTTGGAAATATTCTTTGCTTCTTGAAGCTACTATCTCAGGCCGCACAGCTAAGATATCTGATGTTTAGAGGTGAAATTATATTCGCTGTTGATAGTAATAAATATTTGATGCGTTTAAACATGAAAGTGAACTGTTTAAAACACTTAGAGTAGAACTTTGCTTCTTGAAACTACGATCCTAAGCCGCACAGTTACAATCTCTAATGTTTGGAAGTAGAATTAAATTCGCCATTAATAGCAAGTAATGTATGGAAGTAGTTAACATCACGATACACATCGTCACTGTACTGTGTAGGGAAATCAACCTAGATAATACCGGGCAACGCCGGGAACTCTGCTAGAATTAGGATATAATAGTGTTGTGTAAGATTTTGATAATTGTTACTTGTGCTCATTATCGGCAATAGCGCAATATTATTCGGTTTAAAGTGTGAAGGAAACAATAAATCTTCGTCGTATAGTTTGCTTAAATAATTAACAAGCAATTTTAATTAACAGCAAGCGTTTTTTTTTTTTTTTTAGTATTCAGTTGTAATATACGTGTTAAAAAACAGCGAACAGTTTACTAACAGAGGAAGCAAATTTATTTTTTGTGAATCATGATTTGTACTGTAACAACACGTCATTTCGTTAAGGAATTCAGGAAGTTATAATTATTTATTTTGAGAGAATGCTTTCTTCCGTGGTAATTATCGACTCTGGTTGGGCTTGAATCATGTAACGTCAAGAAGACTAATTTAAATAATTAACATGACGTTAAAAACCTTGCACATTTTTTTTCGTTAGTTCTTATCACTAGTATTAACCTCAAAATTTCAGAATTGATCGATATCTTTTCTTAAATTTGTTTGTTTTCCTACTCTACCTTTCGTTTGTTCCCTTTCTTTGTCTTATATTTATGATTTTTCTTTTTCTATAATAGTTATAGTAATAATTCCGTGTGGTCATAATGATCTGGCGACGTGGTTTCTATTGGCTGCGCATTCCGCCCCTGTCGTAGCCGCCTTAACCTAACCCGGCAATCCTACCGGTTACAGGCGACTTACAGTTTAACGTGGAATCCGAACCTCGGAAGCGTTCTAGCTCACTTCACATTACACCGCAAGCTGTGCCAGAGGTGAAGGTCGGATTAAGGGCCTATGAAAAAACCCACCGAGACAAGAATTCGAACTGGGACCCTTTCCATCTCTAGTCAGACGCCTTAACCACTGATCCACCAGGCTGCTCATAGTTATAGTACGAATACGGTACAGTAATATCATCGTCACTTGATGAAAAACTAGCTTAGAAGCCTCGTCAGGGATGTTTATTATAAGGGCGCTAGAGGCGGACTGAAGAGACTGTATCGCTTCACTGTATTCTCAGTGTGGGGTACTAGGTTGGCTGTGGGTATCGTACTCGCAGGCAACTTAAATTGGCGATATTCAAGTATCAGTCGCACAGTGTGGGGAGGGCCTTACTGATAGAACAAAGTAACCATCAAGTTGAAGGGTGCGATGAGAGTACTTACTGAGAGCTGCAGTGCCGGCACCACGGCGAGCAGCAGTAACAGCGCCACCGTCAACGACATCTCGCAGGTGTATGCCGACTGCCCACTGCACGGCCGCAACTCAGCTGAGGGAGAAATCACAAAACGATAACACAATGCGGGTCGCTTTCACCAGCGGCCGGCAATCAACACACGCTCCAGATTTAGCTACGCCAATCAGATCAAACGCCTAGTTAACTACTTAACAGAAATTTGTCTCTTAAGCTAATAATTCGAAACAGATACTACGTGACTTAGGATTCGAAAGTTTATAATTGGTAAACAGTTAGCAATCTTTTTAATGCCAATGAATTTAACATGATTAACTTTGAAACATTTTAGGGATGTCAGGTAAACCACCAGAAATTAATCGTTATCAGAAGTTAATTATTTTTAATTAAGAACAATAATGCAACTGTTTTATATTTGTGCATTGCCTTACTTGTTTTTCTTGTGGTCAGCGATGTGTTATTTACAGTAGTTTCATTAAGGTTGGTACCACTGAACTACATTATTTTGGTCGGCACACGCGTAATGGAAAAATACAGAAATGTGCTGTTACCAATCCTAGCAACACCTGTGTAAACGATTCGTCGCTGATGATGCCTCGATGAGAAGTTAAACCTGGTAGGCAGTCAACAAACAAGAAACAGTTATATCTGACTTCTATATTAACAATTAATTAGGAACTGCGTGGAAAAATGGACTACAAGAACGTTGCAGCGATTTAAGCGTCTTCTTTCGAAGCAGATTTTTTTTAAAAAAATCAAAAACTAATTGTAAAAGCTAAGAAAATATTTAATAACTGAACGTCAGTTAAATATAATCACGAAGTTCGATAATTTTTATCGTGGAACTCGACGTTGGGCACTGACCATTCACGGAGTATAATTACAGTATGGGCACACATGACACTGTGTTAAAATAATTAAGGCCTGGGAGTGGGGGTCACTTATTGACCAGTATGGCACAGACAAACAAGTATTGAACCATGAGCAAGACGCTAGTAGATTCTAGTTGAGGTTAATACCCTGTTACACGTACATCGCTATAGTCAGAAATAACGAGTGGAAAATAGGCTTGCGTTAAGCCTAATAATAAGGTGCTACTAATTGCTCGTTAGCGACCAACATAAATTAAGACACACTTTAAAGGGGAAATTCCACGGTTAGGTCTAGCTTAATAAAGTAAAGTAACAAAACAATTAAATAGGGACCAGATGAAAGGAACTCCATTTATGCTATTTAAAGTTTATCGATATGACGATAATGATTGCATGTGACCGGAATCTGTGTGAATTGATTTATGAATGACCTCTTATCAAACTAATCACTATGACTCACAGATATTAGATACATTTGTTGTTTTTTTGACTTTTTGGTTTGTTTTACTCCTTAAAGCACAAAGGTGTGTTGCCAGTGAATACGACTTTTGTTCCTTTAATACATAGCCGAAGCATTAAAAAATTCACCTGTGTCTACTACGGGCTATAGTGGAAATGTTAAGTTTTTTAAATAATAGTGATCGAAGACTTCTTAAAATCTAACTTTTTCTTTGATAACCCGATTATTTTCTCCCACTGAGATGGCGAAAAACTGCCTTAAGTCTCTTTTCTCCAGGGGTGTTGTTCACTTAGCCGAGTTTTATACCTCTCGTTCAAAAATCACTGGCCTCTGCTTAGAGGTGCTGATGTTTACAGGTGCGTGAGGTTGTTTGTCTACTCACCTGGTGTTGGTCGCGTGGTTGGAGTGCGTGGCGGCCGTGCGGGGCCGGTCATATAGCTGGTCCTACGCCCACTGTGCGCCCCTCCAGAGCAGAGAAAGCGCCGCCGGAAGACTCACTCTGATCGCAGTCCCACGCCTGCAGGCTCACTCAACTCCTTACACAGGCAGGTCAGTTACTAGCAGCAATGTCAATCCATCTCGACCAAAGCATCTCTGATGCCAACAAAACGTTTACAGATTGCATAGTTACAACTTTTCGCCTAACAATCCATAAGGCGCAGTGGCACCAGATAAGATACATTTCACGAAAAACAATTGTCACCATTGGCAGACTGAAATTTAACAATGGTCTCTTCCCCAAACACTTATACCGCATTAATGCACCTGTGACGGAACCAAACCACCTCTTAGGGAGTGCGCACAAACTACGTGGCTCGGTCCAAAAAAAGGGGGGGGAGAGGGGTTGGCTGGAAGGCTACGCTGGGCTACGTGGGGGGAGGGGGGGGGGTTCCGATCCAGGCCATGTATCTTTCCTTTCATATCATTTGTCACAGTTAAAATGAGGATCAGAACTCACAACAGCATGTGAATATTTATTTCCCTCAGTCAACTATCTCCGTATGTAATTTACAATAGTCTGACATGAGGAAACAGTTCAAGATGTATTCTGCAATCAAAAGGGAAAAAAGTTACGTGCTCCGTGAGGCCGGAGGGGGGGGGCGGGGTAAATGCAAAAGCCACGTAGTGCTACGTGGGGGGGAGGGGGGGTTGACTGGGGGCCAAAATGGAACTACGTGGTTTATGCACGCTCCCTTATTTGCTTGTAAGGAAAAATGGCGGGAGTGCACACAATTTATAAATTAACTTGTGGAATTAGGATTACACTTACCACTAAACGTGACCCACCTCCTGGCCTTGGAAGATGTTGCCATCTAGAAGGCAATAACGAAATTCCTGGATAAGGATATAACGCCTTATATTTTTACTCCTGCAATTCTCGGTAATGATATAAAACAGTAATAGGTAAAGCTGTCCCTATAAATAGGGGACAACCACGACCCTTGCTCTCTATCCCAGGTTAACGTAAACTAACAATAAAACTGAAAACCTAGTTGTAATATGTTTGCAAATTAACACCTAGTGTTAAAACGTGCATTCTTTATACTCCTACTTCAGTCTCATGCTGTTATTAATCCATGTATTCATTGATAATACTAAACAATGTTACCAGAGTAATGTATTTTACTGCCAATCCAAATATATATATATATATATATATATATATATATATATATATATATATATCAATGCAATAATGCTGGCTGTATGGAGAATATCCGAATGCCATTAAAATAATGAAAATACTAATATTTTAGAATTGAGGGACAAAAATTATATAACGTGCTAACCAACAGACATAGATTTTTTCAAGAAAATTTTCCTAGACTAAAACAACGATGTTACCAAAAACACCTATAGAAAGTATACCAGAGAATTCTGCTCTGAAACATCACTTCAAGAAAAGCGAACGTAGATCCCCTCCCTCGCTGATGCCTGGAATGTGCTTTAGGTTGGTGGTTGAACTGCGATTATGCTTAGTATACATATATTAATTAACACGTTCACTGGTGTAACTCGACGCTCACCACATTCTGAAGCATCCAACGGCTTGGAGGAACAAAGCTACGCAGCAGCAATTTAAAGTCTTCCAGACTGTAAATGAGGGTCGATATCTGTAATTAGTTGCCAGAGCTGATACATGTAGCAGGACATTGGCGGCCATTTGCTGACAGTGACTAGCTGAACCATTAGAATATGAGGAAGACTTCTGCCTGCTCTGCAGTTAAGGAATGAGTATTATCGAGCTAAAATGCAATGGCACTGAATCTTGGCTCTCCAGTTACTTCACAGGATGCACCCCTGGTGGCTACAGGCACCTGCTAGAGGCACCGCATCACCTCTGTAGCTGCCGTCGAAACTGATTCCTGTGTCAGATTCGGAGCAACAGACGCGCTATTAAAATTGCGAGGCCAGACCAACTGGCCGTCCCTAAACGTTGTGCGGCGTCGTCAGGACATGGCTGTGCAGAGGTCGCCCTTAGGGGCCTCTTACACTGTGATGATGACGTCATATCCGACGCATGGGAGACTTTCCCAGCGCTTGATGAGAATCTGAACGAGCCGTACCTCCAGCACGGAGAACTAGCTCCCAGCGCCAGCCATGACGTAATTAACATTGTGCAGCTGTATGTGATGCAGATGGAGATTGTCTCTCTATTTATGTACTACCGCTTTCTGGTTGATGGAGGGAGGATTTTTTTTTTTTTATCTAGCAGTGTACCTTCATATTTATTACAGCTTATGTTAGATGAGCTGTAAGGAAAAAGGTATTTGCCATCAACGTCAACTTTATGCTATCAGGGTTGCTGCAAGCACCTCGACACTGAAACTCTGGGCTGTATGAAGTACCTTAGTCTTCCGGTTGTTGCAAGCACGTTGATGTTCTGGAGGAAGCGGTTTAGACTTGCCGTCTGAGCATCCAGATTTTGGTTTTCAGTGGTTTCCTGATATCTAGCGAGGTAGGTGAGCGGTAACTCTCTGACCTCGCATTCGGCAGGATGCGGTTTCGATTCCCCGCGAGGCCATCTAGTTCTTGGTTTTCCATGGTTTCCCCAGATCGCTCCAGGTGACTGCCGGGGTAGCTATTATAATTATTATAATTATTATTATTACTCCGCGATTCACTAAAAGTGAATGGCGGAGGGTGCAATGTACCAATCATAAAGTGTAACCATTTATGCACAGGAAGGGATATACACGATATGGGTTATTTTTAGGAACCATCCCGGCATTCTCCTGGAGCGTTCTGGGAAAACCATGGAAAACCCAGATCAAGATGGGCGAAATGATTTATCGAGAAGTGCTTCCATCAGATTTTAAGTTTACTCGCCCGGAAAATCCTTCCTACTCCATTCCGTAATCGCTCGAGGAAAAAATGAGTACAGAAATAAATTTGTTCTGGTTCTGATTTCTCTTATCTTATTTTCGCGGTCGTTCCTACATATAAATGTTGCTGGTAGTAATATTCGCTTGCTGTCATTCCGAAACAAGTCAGACATTAATTTTGCTTCTGTCGAGAGCAACGCCTTCGGTGTTCCAGATCTTCCCAACATAACTCCTTCAACATCCTACTTACGCTTTCCCTCCAATTATATATACCTGTCACGAATCGGACGGCTCTTTTTTAGACCTTCTCCAAAGCCACAATTAACCCCTTTTGATAGGGACCCCATACAGAAAAGCAATAAAGTAAGGACGCGCTAGTGACTTGTTCTTTCAAAAGGCCATGGTAAAATTCCTTCCGGCTCCTTTCAAGCCTTTAATGACCTCGACGTCGACGAGGCGTAAAGCCAGAAAAAAAAAAATCCTAGCGACATCGTTGTCCACATTTTCCACGAGCCGCGAATCCCTAAGAGAAAAAGATTTTTTTTTTTTTTCAAATTAATCGTTGGTATTTTTTAATCTTGAACACTCTTACTTATGGTTTCTTGTTGCAGTAACACGTGTTTCAAATATGCATTCCTCTTCTATATAAGTCCTTTATGTAATGTAGGGATATTGGAATAGACTCAGGAAGCAGATCATAAAAGATATCTTGGCCTTGTAAGCTGCTTCTACTGTCAGAACGTCGTCCAATAAAACTTTTCCGCGCTGTATACGTATATTACAGTCTTGCTCAAACGAAAGTGTACACGGTCAGGTACATAGCTATTCAGATTTTAAACAACAATAAAATTATTCAGATATCTTGCATAAGAAATATCTGCATTTGACTGTTGCTTATTTCTAAATTTTCATGTGTGACAGATTATTTTAGTGTATTGCAAACTACAAGAAAATTGTAGATTGCTCTGTTATACAAATTACTTTCAACTAAAACCACTATGTAACAAATTTTGAGGAAATTTTTGTTTATCTTAGTTTTTTAGTGTTTCTTTTTTGATTCGACAATGCTGATTATGAGTATACAAATTGTCTTTCTTAAATGTTAATACTTTAGCTGTGATTATAAATTTTTCAGTTTTCTTATAAATTACTAATATTACATCTTTATTTAATATAACAAGGGTCTAATAACAGAAATCTAACATACACTACGTCAAGAATTGATAGGAATAAGTCCAAAATATTTAATAATATTGAATCTTCATACAACAATAACATCTTTTAAAAATGTATCTGAACGGCTTTTCCTCTTATGTTTTGCTGATCCCTCTGCAGGTACATAGTCTACCATCACAGCACAGGACCAACGTACCTGATACCTTCTTGCAGTCATCCATTTTTGTAATTCACCGCGTTCCTCACTTACAACTCCTACGGCCTAAAGAAGTCAGTATGAGAAGTAATGAAATTTCAGACATTTTACATCCAAGAACATATTAACTCTGCATCAAATTTTTTATCAGTTGCATGCAATTCTCATTTCTATTTTGGCCAAACACTGTTCCACTGCCATTCTAAATGCATCCCAAGCATTTCGATCATCAAGAGTCATTGCATCTATAAGTTCTTTTAACTTCTACATCATACGAAACACAATTTTATGTTTAACATCTACATCTACATATATACTCTGCAGTGCTCAGCACCAAAGCTAATCTTTTTGCTGTGCATTCCAATCCCTAATGGTACGAGGGAAAAAAGAATTAATATAAGAATCAGTCCGGCACCTTATTTCTCTAATTGTATCTTTCCTGTCCTTCCGACTCAAATAGGTTGGTGGAAGAAGTATTTCACTACACTCAAAAGTGAAAGTGGGAGTACGCATGTTTACCAATATGTTTAAACGAAACGTGCGTCGTCTATCTACCAGAGACTCCCAACCTAGTCTACTAATCAGTTCTGTGACGCTTTCATAAGGACTGTAGCAAGCGGTCACGAATCGAGCGGCTCTTCTCTGTACTTTCTCTATACTTTCGATCAACCCCTTACGAAACTGGTCCCAAATGGCACACAAGAGATTTGTACGCTATCTCCTTTGTTTGTTCATTACAATTTTTCAAGATTCGACCTATGAATCGCAGCCTATAATTTGCTCTACCTACTAACGAATTAATGTGTATGTCCCATTTCATGTTCCTTTGTACTGTTACTCCCAAATATTTCATAGAATCGACTATATCAATAACTATATTGTTTAACTCGTATTTCTGAACAATTGGATTCTTTTTGTTAGTTATGCTAATTGTCTTGCACTTTTTACAATTTAAAGTAAGTTGCCACTCAGCGCACCAAGCCAAAATAACATCCAGATCGCGCTGAATTTCTAAGCAATCGGCCAAATTTCTTACTTCCCTATAAATAACCGCATCATCAGCAAACAATAAATTGTTCAGATCCGACGAAACGTCCGCAAACATCACAAAACGTGTTTGTTGGTAATTTAGAATTCCTGGACATTTTACTTTTAGAGAGAATAATCAACTTCACTTATAATTTCAGAACTACACCCACTAATAACAGGGAGACATTTTATGAAAAACATCGATATTATTTCGATTTTTATAGTTTGTTTGTTACAGAGGTCGATATATTAAAACTTTCCATTTAATATTAATACTTTAACTTTAGAAATATCACATTTTCCCATGTGAAGAAGTCTGTCCTAACTGTTTACTGCGCTTCATTCTTTCTATCGATTCGTTATGCGATGCAGGGCTCCTGCAATCTAAGGACTGGTTACGTCTGTCGTATAGGGTGGTATTCCACTGAGAAGCGTTCCTTTGAGTATGCCAAGAGAGCTGTTATTCTTTCGTATATGAGACGGATCACAAGGAGAATGTCCTATGAGCGTTCTCATTTGTTTGACTCGTGTTATCGAACTTTAATTTCAAAACAAACAGTGATGAAGGCGTTCGCTCAAGTGACTTATTGGTTTATCGACCGCAAAAAATAAGAAAACTGGTACTAATTACTAATTATTTGGAATTGTTAATAAATTTGGTATTAATCAATGAACAGAGAGTACTACCAAGAAAAGCTGGTTTCGGAAAAGGAAGAAAAAATACGCTTTCTCAAGGTATTCCAGTTTAATTTATGTTCTAGAGGAAAAAACACGAATTTAAAATTCTCTCTATGGAAGACAGACACAAAAAAGAATAACTCTCTCTCTTCGATAAATATCGTTTCTTTTTCTTTCTGCTTTTTTTTTTTAAGTACGTTCATTACTTATTTATTGGAAGGGGTTACTGTTAAAGTTTTTTCACAATGGAAACAACCACTGAAATAATGTGTCACAAACAATTTTTTTTACACCCATATAGTTTTTGGTAACTATGACCTGTCGTGCCCTGATTATTTTTTTCTTTTTTTTTAAACTGCTTTACGTCTCTCAACAGAGAGGTCTTTAGAGACGGGAAAGGATGGGGCAAGGAATGGGAAGGGATTCAGCCATGACCTTTTTAAGGAAGCATCCCGGCATTTGCCTGGAGTGATTTGGGAAACCATCGAAAACCCAAATCCGGATGCCCGGACGCGGATTCGAACCACCGTCCTCCCGAATGCGAGGCCAGAACGCTATCCGTTACACCACCACTCTCGGTTCCTGATTCTACTAAACTGCACACGATCAGTTTACAGAGCTAATTATCTGCATTACCGTGCTAGCCAGGCCCCGGTGGCTGTCCAACAGGGAGTTAATCCATTTACCTGAGAAGATTTACTCTTGCCTTCTTCAGCGATGGAAGTGTTACTGTGTGGGTATTGTGATGTGTGACAGTGTAGTGTGATGTTTGTGCTGCGAATGAACGAAATACCAAGAACGGACAGGTGAGAGCCGATGCTCGATAACTCACACTTACTCTCGCGAAATACACCAGTGGGGCCGCCAAGCTTAACGTCCCCAGTCGACGGACGAATTAGCATCGACAGTGTCGTATGCCCTCACTAAATACGCACTGCGGGGAGGTTTGGGATTTAACACAGGACTTTGGTGCTCTTTACGGTGAGTAGGAATTGTGCACCACCATCTCTCCCACACTGCCGGCCAACTCCTCATGAATATTTCTTGCACCATCAAGACTCGAACCAGCTAATCCCGTGTCAGCACCGAGAAATATCAAGGAGCCGCAACCAATAGAGCAAACTGCGTGTTGGTTCTGGTATCGCATTCGGGAGGACGCCGTCCGGGCATCCAGAATTGGGTTTTCCATGGTTTCCCTAAATCACTCCAGGTGAATGCCGGGATGCTTCCTTCAAAATTCCATGGCCAAATTCCTTCCCGTTCCTAGTCCCCTGTTCCATTCCGCCTCTAATGACCTCGACGTCGAAAAGGCGTAAAGCCATAAGTAAAAAAAAACTGGGTGTTGGTTCATTGTAAGTTCGCTTGGTTCCTTTATTTTGACTCTGAGGACTGTGGCACCGAACGTGGGAGTCGCTGAGCGGTGCTGCCCCAGTGACGTCACGCTGTGGTCCGCGAGATTTCTCTTCAGGTTTGCTTTGCGCAATGCTGCGAGTCGTCTGATCTGCATGGCCCTATGGAGCGTCTCCACGCCCGTGCGTTGCGCAACAGCCTACCAACGGCTATGAAGGCGCTACAGGTCACTGAGCCAGGAGTAAACAATACACAGGTAGAAAACACGTGAAAAGTATAGCAGGTGAGAGGCAGCACAGAGAAACGGCTACTGACTCAAAGCTGTGACGTCGCCCAAATGAGAGCACACGCTTAATACCAGCTTTCTAAGACATCGCACTGACACTCTTTCTACGATCCCTGTGACGTGGTTGTATGAAGACCGTATAAATATTTTCATATGACGTTTTTTCAGTAAGTAATAGAAATGTATATTGTAATGATAATAATCTCATTATATATATATATATATATATATATATATATATATATATATATATATATTTACTAGTACTGGTATCAGTTCTGCTACATTTAATCACTTTTGTCTTGCTTTGATCTATATTCAGTCCAAAATCTTGCTTTAGTATTTTGTTCATGCCATTCAGTAACTTCTCAATATCCTCAGCCTGTTCTGTTAACAAGACAATGTCATCAGCAAATCGTAGAATAGCCGGCCTCGGTAGCGTAGGGGCTAGAAGGCCGCCGGTTCGAATCCGGCCACGGGCATGGATGTTTAAGTGTTGTGTGTCTGTGTGAATGTCCTGTCCGTCCTGTAGCGTCCATACATTCTTCTACATACAAGTTGAATATTGATGGAGATAGACTACAACCTTTTTATACACCCTGTCTCTCATGGTTCTCTACTTATATTATAGCCACTTGATTCTTATATAGTTTAAAGTATTCTTCTTTCTTGGTATTGTAGACCAGACTCCTTTAAAATTTTGAACACCTAACATTATCAAAAACTTTTCTAAAAAAATGAACAAACGCTATAGAAGTACCTTTGTTTTTCTTGATCCGCGTTTCAGGGCGCTAATGACCCCGTCGTCGACGCGCTCTAAAACCCAAATAACAACAACAACAACTGATCCGCGTTTCATTACATTTAATCACTGATTAATTTTTTTAAATGAAAAAATACAGCAAATGCTATGAATAATTGATTATTAGTTTTATTCCTTATTTGGATGCGAGATATGTACAACGTTCGTACGATGGAAAGCCAGGAATTTTGGATTCCATACCAGAGCAAGCATTCCTCGAGCAGTGGGGCGTGGTAACGGACCACTCACTTGTCTCAATATCCGTGAAGGGGAGACCTCCACAGCAGGTAGTCGCCGAAAGCTTTTACTGGCGTAAACAGAGACACCAGCTACGAGGGAAATAAGCACTGTGATTTTAACAGAATGCATGGAATTTCCAAATCGTGACAAACGATTTCAAAAACAGAGAATCGTGTTCTGGCGAAAATAAACGAAATTTCACGATGAAACCAGTCAAACTCTGCCCTTTAAAGTTAGCAAATTTTCGTATGCCTGAGGATATTGGATCTTTAGTCAATGAGGAATTTGTTTAGAGTATAAGTTACTGTTTACAGTAATTTTTGTCTGCATGTTGAAGCGAATCAAGAGAGTTGCGACTGGCGGAAAGCGGTGAACGAGCCTCGAGGAAGGGGAATGAGAATTCTGGGAGGGTGATGAAGAGGGTCTGATGTTTCGAAGAGTCGAGAGACTGGTGGAATTGCAAGCTGGGTCTTGAGAAAAGCTGCCAGACTTTATGTTTGAAGTGGTCACTACCAGACTGTGATATTTTTGTTAGACGCCAATGTCTATACTTGGAGATGTTCAGACGTGGCCATGTCTATGGACAGATGAAAGTGTAAGGTGCTTTGGAGACTGCGAGGGACATCATTACGGTAAAGATTTCGTCGGACATTAAGTAAACTGTTTACTCTGATACTTGCTTCATCGAGTAACCCAACTGACGCCTTGAGTAAAGAAATTCACCCTGATAACACTATCTCTGCTCAATAATTATCTGAGTTTAGTTGCATGCATTTATTGAAGCCAAAAACTGAGCTGAAGGCTGCAATTTTAAATATGAACTTAGAAAATGGCATAACCGTTGCGTGTCCTTTCCATTTGCTTATTTTGCTTAATGTGCTTGTTAGAAATCATGTAAAATCGTTTTCTGATACATTAACATATTTCCATCTTGTCGTATTTTCTTTGGTAACATAATGACCGCTTATATAGGGCAGGGGTGTTGTTTTGCAAATTTTAATTGTTTATGATGTTTAAAAATAAATACACCTCATGTCTGTTGGTCATGTTGATTTGTCAATAAAATAGTCAGGTTATGACGCTTTTTAGTTTATTACATTTGCAGAATTATTTCTAATACCTTTTACATTAATTAATAATTAAATTAAATATAATATATGGCGTGCCAAGAACCAGTCCGTTAAAATATTGCCGAAACTTCACTTTAAAAATTGGGCCTACGTTTTAAGAGGAATGTAATCTAGAGGAACGGCGAAGGGAACAGAAAAATATTCACAGCAGACGAAAGTGGTTTTGTGAGTGAACAGGTAACGAAACCTGTGCGTTAACTACCACAAAACTAATAAATATGAAATAATATATGTTAAATAAATATGTTAATATAAAAGGTGGGCGCCTTCAGTTTGAGGGTATTAGTAATTAAGCTGGGTAACCTGTAAACAGGATTGGAATATAATGAATATCGTTGACCTGAGCAAAGAGTATTAATGAAAGATTGCAAGAAGCAAACAACAGTGAATCGAGTTTCAGACGAAAATGATGTTTTAATTTATTGTGTAAAAAGATAAGGATCTATAAAATGATTCATGCAGTTATTAAAATATATGTGTAAAATAGTTGAAAACGTGAAATGATTTATTTAAGATGAAGTAGATTGTATTTTGGACAACTTATTTTAATCTGCAAAGAGGTATCTATAGATCGATATTTGGTGAATCCAGGATACAAAACGAGCAATAATGTAAAATAATATAAACATTTACATGTTTAGCTCAGCATTCAAGAACGAGCCTAATGAGAAAAGTTCTCTCACAAACCGTTTCACATATGCCATATGTATAGATCGTGGCTATACCTGGAAAATCTTTGAGGTCAAATGGGCAACAGAATTAAGTCTTATTTAGAAGTACCCAGCAACGAATACAGCAATGATAAAGCAATTTTTTTATTTCAGTTTTTATTCATCAGGAAGCTCTGAATTTTAATGGCCAGTCTATAGAGAAGGTCATTAACCATGAAGGCAAGGCAAGTGAGTGTATGAGAAACGTGCAGGCTGATTTGTTACACAATTATCGGTATGTCTAATTGTAGTTATCGAGCAGGAAATTGAGGATCGTTTCAGCATTCGCTTGTATTATTAGTGAAATCCGCCTGGTAACAGGTATGCCAGGCGAGCTGGGATGGGAGGTCACCAATTTGCACACAGATTGATAAAAACGGAGGAGTTTAATCGATTTTCCATTGAAACACTATCCGATCTTTTCAATCTTAACTCTGAAAACTGTGACACGTGATAAAATACCCCTCTATTCACACAACTTCTTACTGTTGCATTTCAATGTGTTCCAAATGCTTCTGACCTTCCGTAGAAACACTTTTGACTATTTGTTGACAAAAAAATGAAAATAAACTCTTCTCTGGCTTCCAGTCGCGTAAAAATGTCACACTTGTGGGACGTTTCGAAGTTTTCTATCTCAGCCCTCATTTTCAACCAACTGCCAATGATTAAAAGTTTGTTTTACGCTGTACAGTTAATCATTGACATTTGGTTGAAAATGAGGTCTGAGATAGACGCCTTCGAAACGTCCGACAAGTGAGACATCTTTACGCGACTGGGAACCCAGGAAGAGTTTATTTATATACAACGTCGTGAAAAACTTCGACCTTACAAAAGTCAAAATTACGTATTGAATAAATCAAATACAAAAGGTTTTATAAAGGAAAAAAACGTGTTTCTATGTGTGGCCAATTATTCTGGCGATAGTTCTCAGACAGTTGTAGAGTGTAATATTTTCGCTCATTAACCTCTACGCATATAACTCTGTAAGCGGACTGTCGATTACGTTAACAACTACTAATTTTTAAATTTAATAGTAATCGAAGGGAATGTGAGAAAATGTTTTTAATTTCATACTTACTGCTTCCTACTAATAACTATAAACCTAAATTTTTCTACTACTTACGAGATTTTTTTTTTCTTTTTGATGTCGTCAGTTTCTTGTTTGATGCAATCCTCCATCCCTTCCTTTCTTGTGCTAACCTTTTCATCTCTACAAATTCCTTACCACCCACGTCCTCAAGTAACTGCCTGATGTATTCTAATCTCTGTCTTCCTCTACAGTTCTTACCTTGGACTGTTTCCTCCACTAACAAATTAACCAATCCAGCATGTCTCAAAGTATGACCTACCAGCCTGTCTCTTCTTTCTGTAAGCTGCTTCCACAAACTTTTTTCTCACTCACCATTTCCAAAACTCGTTCATTTCGTACTTTCTCTGTCCACTTAATTTACACCATTCTTCTGTAGCACCACATTTCAAATGCTTCAATTTTCTTTCTTTCTGGTATTCCTAAAGTCCATGCTCCACACGTAGAGTTTTCAAAAGTTTTTTCTAATTCCTGGATCAATGTTTGAAATTAAAGGAACTCTCTTTTTCATGAAGGCTCTTTTTGATAGTGCTATTCTGGTTTTAACATCATTCCTACTTCGGCCATCGGTTGTAATTTTGCTTCCCGTGAAGCATAATACACTTACATCTGCTATTAAATCCAACCCTATTTTTATATTTAATCTACTGTGATTGGTATTATTTCAGCTACCTTTCATCACTTTTGTCTCGCTTTGATTTACATTCGGTCCAAAATCTTCCCTCAGTATTTTTTCATGCCATTCAGTAACTTCTCAATATCCTAAACTAGAATTTTAACAGTAGGACAACAGACTACATTATGATCGTAAGTGAAAATAAATATCTCATAGGAATTATGTAAAATTGTTAATACACTGAAGTTCTAAAAGAAAATTTATTTGTATAAAAATATTGCACATCAACTGTAATAAATATGTATGATGAATGTGACAATTCTTTCATGATTAGATGTACTAACCATGTCGAATGCAGTAGCGAGGAACGCGAACATATAATTAAAAAAAAAAAAAGCATTCTTGTGCTTTTTAAAGCAGTCCAGTTGAGAGCAGAGCGTCCCATATACCGGTTTCCGTTCTGGTAAGCGCTGCTCTGAATAATGCACCACTGTTTGTCGCTACAAGATCTGGCAGAGGTCCACAGTGAGTGTAGCATTGTGGTTCGTCTGTTGCGTGAGGTGGGTGACTACGCGCTTCCCTCAGTTGTCGTGGTTGTCGTGGTTGTGGTTGTGGTTGCAGGCAGTAGGAACTGTCTCAGTGAGTCTCGGAACTCCGTCTTGGTCTCGGCGACATTGCGATACGAGTCCTGAAAAACAAACAGCAACAAAATATCAAGTTGTGTGACTTTGACGACGTACCGATGCAACAAAATCTTCTCGGGTGTCCAGCCGGATGGTGGTGTAAAAACACGACGTTTCGACAGCTGACTCTGCTGTCTTCATCAGGTATCTTGTAGTTGTTCTCAGCTGACTGTCTCTGCCTCGACGCGATCCGGCTGTACACTCGAGAAGATTTTGTTGCAAAATATCAAGTGTCGAAGGGAACAGCTAATAGCACATAATTGGTGAAAAAGTGACTTCCTGGGTAGAAGAATTCTTAAAGGTTGAAAGCAAATACTTACGGTAGGAAATGCCGTATCAAGAAGTGTAAGTGAAAGGAGCAGTGCTACAGGGTAATGTATTGCTACCACTACTATTCATTATTCTAATGAATTATTGTTTTGATGGTTTACAAATAAAAGTTAATTTGTTTGCAGATGACTTATTGCTGTATAAAAGGATAAAAACAGTAGAGGACTGTAAACAGCTGCAAGGTGATCTGGACAGGATATCTCGATAGGTACGTCAATACAGAATGAGGATAAATGCTTAGAAGAGTCAGCTTGTTAGGTACACAGAAGAAAAGCAGAAGTCTGCGATTGTAGGGTGAAAAAAGAATTGCTTGTTAAAGATTTGAAATGTAAATATCTTGGCGTAACATGTGATAGTAAACTTAACCGGGAAAGACACATTACGCTGAGCGTAGGAAAAGTTTAAAAAAATCCCTCATTTATTGGAGAGACTCATGAGAGGATGTTTCAAAGAAGTGAGCGTACTGGGATACAAAAAATTTGCTAGACCATTGCATGAATATGGTAGTGTAGTATAGAACCCACATTTCGGGTATCAAATACAGGAGTTCGAGGGGGTGCAAACATGGGCTGCTAGATTTTTCCCTGGAAATTACAGCAGAACACAATTAGTAACTGATAATGACCTGGAAAGGGATTCATTGGAAGATAGAGGGAGGGTGAAGAGTCTCATGGGAGCGTACAAGAAGTATATTACTGATGAGGCGAAAGAAAAATATTGGTAAAAGAATTAAGTGTCGGGCATGGAAGGAAAAAAGATGACCATGACGACAAGCTGGTACCTGGGTGTGGGAAGATTTTCTTTCATAGGTAAGGGGGTCAGGGATTTGAATAAGATACCGAAGGAAATAATGAAAATTTACGATAAACGTTGACAGAATTTGAAGTTTGTAGATTGAAAAAGTGTTTGGGTATGAGAAAGTGGAAAAGTAGATGCTTAGGCTAAATGCCACCTGAGTGTGAGCTCCAAAACAATTAAATCAAATTCTAACGATAACAGACTACGAAAACATATCCGCCGCTACAGATCAAACAGCGACAATTAGGCCATGCGACGGCATTCATATTTAATAGATAATGCCAGACATTTTTTTCGAAACAAGATCAGTGATGGCTGAGACTGCTGGAGGTTGCTAGACGCCCTAAATATACGTCAACAAAGTATCTGCCTAAAGCTTCACAAGGCGTGGCATGCCTCTCTTCGACCCCCACAGAGCTACCCAAACACCTGTGATAGCTGCGCAATTGTCACTGGCCGCCACGATCAAACCTTCCGAACTTCCCATATGGGAAGTTAGTGGTCATTTTTTTTTTTTTTTTTTGTCATCGGTTTCTCGAAGGTTTGATGCAATCCTCTATCCCTTCCTATCTGCGCTAGCATTTTCATCTCAACATACCACTTACAGCCCACGTCCTCAATTATCTGCTTCATATATTCTAATCTCCGACTTCTTCTGCAGTTCTTACCTTCCACCGTTCCCTCCACTAACAAATTAACCAAACCCGCATGTCTCAAAATATTACCTACCATCCTGTCTCTTCCTTCTGTAATACTCTTGCACAAACTTCTTTCCTCGCCCATCATTTCCAAAACTCCTTCGTTTCGCACTTCATCCGTCAATTTAATTTTTAGCATCTTTCTATAGCACCACATTTCAAATGATTCAATTTCCCTTCTTTCTGGTATTCTTAAAATCCATGCTTTTCTGCCATAAAGTGCAGTGCTCCACGCATAGAGTTTTAAAAACTCTTTCTAGAGTCCTAGATCAATATTTGAAACTAAAAGATTTCTCTTTCTCATGAAGGCTCTTTTCGCTACTGCTATTCTGCTTCTGCCATCAGTTGTAATTTTACTTCCTAAGCAGCAAAATTCACTAACTTCTGCTATCGCATCTGACCCTATTTCTATATTTAACCTACTAGCATTGGTATCATTTATGCTACATTTCATCACTTTTGTCTTGCTCTGGTTTATATTTAGTTCAAAATCTTCCTTCAGTATTTACAACGACTGAAACATGCCATAGAAAAAGACCGGAGCAGATTGTCGAAACGAAGGCATATTATACCAGAACGCGGTGATATCTGGAAGCATGGAGACTATTAAATCCCTCTTCGGAATAATCTAGTGTTTACATGTTAAAGACAAGTTCTACATTAAGCATAGGAAACATCTTTCATGATGGTATATGACAATCCAATGGTATGCACACAGATTTCGTTTCTTTTTCCTATTTGACAACGTGAACCACCTATTAGGGAAACTAGACTGGTCGAATAAAAATCGCTTGGAAGCCGAGTTTCTAACTCAAACTCTCTGACATACGAGTATATTCATGATCCTTGACACAAATGAGTACAAAAGAAAGAAAAGACTCTGCAATCGGGCTCTCATAACAGTTCTTGCAAGTAGTTTTTGGTCACCAAGATGAACATAGTATACGACATGTAGGCTGGAAAAAAGTATTAGGCCCTACACTAAGAATCTGTTGCTCGGCTCACCATTCCACAACATATGTAACACATTTCTTGAGGTAATGACCCGGTGACAAGACTTTAATTGGCTTCGCATTCTGCCCTGTCGTAGCCTGTGTTAACCTAAACCAGTAGTCCTACTCGGTATAATCCTAGTCGGTATTGAGTACCTACAGTTTTAGCCACGGAAGCGTTCTGGCGTACTTCACATTACATAGTAAGCTGTGTCGGAGGTGAAGGTCGAGGTAATGGCCTTTGAAAATCCGAACCAATTCGCTCTAACGTGATTTGTAAATACTCCAAATTAAAAACATTTAAATGATTTCAGAACATAAATATTTTGTATAACAACTTTTCTATATTTTTGGGTCAATTTATATTAATTTCACAGCAGTATCAAGTATGGTTTATATGTCAATATTAGTGTCATTCATCCAGTTATCGGAATATTGCAAGGTGCTCAATTACGTGCGACAGCGGAACGCAAGAACTTTTTTTTTTTTCTCCTCCGGTCTTTACTTCTCCTCGGCACAAGGCCATAAAAGAAACCGAAAAGAAGTTAACCATGGCCATTTTTGAAGCAACCTTACCGGCAGTTTCCTGAACTGACTTCAGGAAATTATGAAAAATCGAAATCCGATGAAACATATCCTGCGGTGGCAATTTGTTTACACGACTGTTCTTTTTTTTATCTTGAATTCCTTGAATGCAGTTTATCCACCCATCTGCTTTTGCTCTTTACGAATTTTAAGTTCTTCCAGTGTTTTTTGGTGAATTGTTTTCAGTGCTTTGGTAAACGTAATGAGCGCAGATTTGAAGTAGCACAATGTTTAGGGTCATCATCCTCATCATTCTCCAGCTCCACTTCTCCACTTCTTCCTGCCCATGAATAGCTGATGTTCATGAATAGTCCTCCAATCAAACTATTCCAGATCCTTCTTGAGTTGGTCTATCCATTCCTTTTTGGGCCTTACCACATTTTTCTTGGATGTTCATATTAAAGTAGGCCTTTGCTCTTCTTTCTTCCTCCATCCTTTGGACATGCCCATACCACCTCACGCGAGAACGCTGTAAGGATTTTGCCACACTGATGTTTATACAGGCCTCTGCACGATTAATTTCTTCCTTACTTTTTCCTTTCATGGTACGTACGAACTTGATATCAGAGGCCTGATGTGTACTATTGTCTCTTCTGGATAGGGCACCAACATGAAAATCACAAATTAAGAGAGGAAAAGCGACATAGTTCCTAGGATTTAGTTTCAGGATCATATACATGAATAACGATTACTCCGTTGTTGCTTATATGTCCACCCACCCCCGTTTGGAAGATCTCTATATTCGTTAACCATTAAAAAAATGTGCTCCCTTCATTCAAGTCATTGTCCGGAGGCAAAATCAAATACACTAAATTTCGAAAAAATCTCTGACGTACGTTTCCGATCCTCCCCTTGTGGGATATAGCCAACACTCTGCATCCCGGCTGTCGCTATGGAGACATTTGGAACTGTATTAATAGATTTTAGTGAGAGTGTTTAAGCACTGTGGTTACTCACGTTGACGGCGATGTCGACCTCGGTGTTGAAGAGCTTGACGAGGCCGCGGATGTTCCTCCTGAGGATGCGCAGCAGCTCCTGGCGCGAGATGGTGTACTCCGTGGTCGTCGTCACGTTGCTGTCCGCCTCCGTCACTGCCACCGGTGGCTGCAACACACATTGTACGTATGCTTACTACAAGAAGCCACACTTCAAGTGAGCTTAGAACAAAACCAGACACGGGGGAGTACAAATTTCAAACCTTTAAAAACGGTTTCGGTATTTGAAGCTTGATGTTACTTCTGTAGTATTACCGTTGCCAGGTCCTGAGATCGACATGCTTATGCGTCGGCCAGATAGGCTACGGTCTTAAGAAAGGTCTTCACGAGTGAAGATTTTTTTTAATTTGCTGCAAAATGAATCTAAGATAAAGTTCACGGGGTTCCGACGGCTGCTGCAGCTTCCCGTAGGTTTCACGGAGGTAGAGTTCCGCATCCCCATTACAACGTTCTGCACTACAAGGTCAATACCAAAAGTAGTAGGACTGATTTTAAAAAAAAAATACTTAAGATATATTTACAATTGCTTAATCCTCTTCGAAATAACACCCTTGGGCAGCTACACACTTAGAATTACGCTGCTGTCATTGGCCGTACGCCTTCTGGAAGTCAAATTCGGGAACGCTGTTGAGAGCCCTCGTCGATGCTGCTTGAAGGTCCTGAATCGAGTCAAACCGCTGTCCCTTCAACTGCCTTTTCATCCGTGGGAATAAAAAAAAAAGTCAATTGGAGCCAGGTTAGGACTGTAGGTGGGATGCAGCAACGTGGCAACGCCGAATCGGGCCAACACATGCCTTCCACGTCCTCCCGTCCAACGAAGGCTCGCATGAGCAAATCAAAGATCAAGACAATGCTGATCGGGTTTTTTGACCGTTCTGGGGTAATTTATAAGAAGTTCGTTCCCCCTGTCAATTCGAACTTTTAAGTGAAAATGCTAACCCACCTGAGAGACTGAGTGAATCGCGTCCGACAAGTCATCTCCGACAACTGGACTCTGCATCACGACAATGCGCCGTGCCTAGGCGCGCCGGCATGAGGCAATTGTTGAACCGATTCGACATTGCCACGTTGCTGCACCCCGCCTGCAGTCCTGATCTGGCTCCATCTGACACTTTTTTACTCACACCGATGAAAATGCAGCTAAGAGGACAGCGGTTTGACTCGATTCAGGACGTTCAAGCAGCATCGACGAGGGCTCTCAACAGCGTTCCCGAATCTGACTTCCAGAAGGCGTCGGCCACTGGCAGCAGCGTAATTGTAAGTGTGTAGCTGCCCAAGGGTGCTATTTCGAAGACGATTAAGTAATCGTAAACATATCATCAATAATTTTTTTTTTTAAAAATCAGTCCTACTACTTTTGGTATTGACCTTGTATAATGGATGTGACGGGGTCAGCGCCACGCTCCGGCCGTTCTTTACCTTTCAGCGGAGTTTCCTCCCCGGTACTCATTGGATAGCAGGCTGACTGGGTCTGGGGAGCCGTTCCGGACGTTCAGCTTCGAAGATGAACCCTCGGCTTTGTCCTGGCCGTAGTCAGGCGATCTCCGCCTGAGATACGCGGCACCCGCAAAATGAATCTAAAATAGCTAAATTGATTAAGTGGTTTAGTAGGCTAAAAAGGATAATGTTTACGTCATAATCACTGTATATTGTTTACAAGTTACGCCGTCAGCTAATGACAAAAACGAGAGATGTTTAACCTTTTTTTTATTTTTTACAGTTCCTAACCTTCTGAATAAATCACTAACTTGTCCGGCTGCAGCGCTCTCGTAACTTCTGATTAAAATATGAGGTGTAGAAATATTTTGAGTAGGCTTAGTGTGCCGTTAAGAATTTTTTATTCTTCAGATAATCATTATGTGCTTCAAATTGAAGGTGGCAATTCGCTATATCTCAAAATGTTGTTGGCAATTATATTTTCATTCCACGATTTGTGAGAGTTTATGGTGAAGGTCCATAAAAAATACCTATTTCTACCGCCTTTATTTTCTGGGGAACTCTCAGATATGTTCGATACAGAATTTAATGAACTAAATAAAACGCTAGTAGTACAAATATACATAAATATATATATATATATTTGAATCACCGTTTACTGATAATTTTTTTGTGTTTGATTTATATACACTATTTGAAAGAGAATATCGCCAAACAAATAAAGAATTCGATTTAAAAATTAATTGTTACGGATTTTTTAAACAATCTTTTACAATTTTATTTGGCTTTTATTATTCTGGTTAATAAACAGTCCATTTAAGGAACCCTCGTTGCACGAGAGCAGAGGTTCCTCAGGACTACGTGAAGTTGCTTCACCAGGTACTCGCGGTAATCTCTTGGCTAAGGAAATCACTTAGATAATTCAAAGAAAAAACAATTTCTCAAACATTACCATGGCCAAAATATATTTTAAGACAAACTGTGTGTGTGCGAATTATATTCCTGCAGTGCCGTGGTTGTGTGAAGCATTTGGCTGAGATAAACGGATTTATTTATCATTTCGGCTACGAGGGGTAGGCAAGGTTGAGCTCCTTCCTGAACTGGTACTCCGGGGAAAAGCAGTTGGGAACCACTGCATTAGAGTAATTCGCACTTAGCGGATTTTAAATTTTCATGCTGACCATCGTCATAATAAAACATTGGCTGGGATAAATTCTAATTTTTATGGAACAATAATTTCATTAGTATGACTTAAGCGCTATCATAGCTTGGTGACTGCCCTGGAGGGAGTTACTCATGCATGGCAGCTATGGTGTGATATTAAACTGAGGTGGTGTTCTCTTGGCTTCGCCATTTATGGACGTGTATGAACGTGGTATTGTTTAGGCTCGATCATATGATGTGTGTATCTTCAGTACATGAGCGGTATGGTGGTTCAATAATTAAGGCGTCTGCCTAGCGATGGAAAGGTCCCCGGTTCAAATCCCTGCCTCTTCGGGGATTTTCATAAGCCCTTAACCCTACCTTCACTTCTGGAGCACCAACGAAAGATTATTGGCTTGGGAGAAGAGGGTGTACCACTTGGGTATGAACAACCATGGCCAGTATGGAAGTCACTAAATAGGCTTTGAGTTGGAGTTGCCCGTTCCAAAGATACTCTTGCTTCATGGGGATACCTTGGAGAACAGCAAGATTCCACATGTTCGTCCGGGGAGAGAGAAGCCATCGTACACGAATTGTCTTGTCCTCAAATCAAAATGAATGTATCCCAATTTTACCTCTAATCAGCTACTGACAAAGATGTAACATTGACGGAAAAACTACCTCATATTTGATGCTGTCACCGACACGAAAAGAAGAAAACTTCCGGTACAGCTTTCAGTGTATTGTGAAGTACGCCAGAGCGCCTCCGTGGTTCGGATTTAATTTAATTTAATTTAATTTAATTGCAATGGAGCACAGGCTCCGGTGGCAATTTCCCTACACAGCTATCTTCCCCCTATCCTGCACCCACCTACATTTGCCCTCTACAAATTTTTTCTTTAAATTCCTTCAAAGTTTTCGGTAAATTATTCATCGTTTCTCTTGGTAACTCATTCCAATCCCTGACACCCTTACCTAAAAAAGAGAATCTTCCTACACCCTTGTGCCTGAAATCGAGTGCCAGCTTGTGGTCATGGTCATCTTTTCCCTTCCATGCACTACTTTTCATACCTACTGCAATATCTTTCCATGCCTCATCACCAGTATATGCCCTGTACACTCCCATGACCCTCCTCATCCTCCTCCTGTCTTGCAATGAATCCCATTCCAGCTCCTTTATCATATCCGTCACTGATTGCATTCTGCGATAATTTCCAGAAACAAATCTAGCAGCCCTTCTTTGCACCCTCTCCAACTCCTGTATTTGATACGTAAAATGAGGGTCCCATACTACACTACCATATTCGAGCAATGGTCTGACCAAAGTTTTGTAACCCAATTCCTTGACTTCTCTCGTACATCCCCTCATAACTCTCTCCAACAAGTGCAGAACTCTGAAACCTTTTCCTACCACCTGTCCTATGTGTCCTGCCCAGTTAAGTTTGTTATCAAAAGTAATTCCAAGATATTTGCATTTCAAGTCTTCAGCAAGCAATTCTTTCCCCACCTTATATTCATAATTAACCTTTTGTTTTTTATTTGTGTATCTAATAAGCTGACTCTTCTTTGCATTTATCTTCATTCCATGTTTACTAACCCAATTAGATATCCTGTCCAGATCACCCTGCAACTGTTTACAATCCTCTATCGTTTTGATTCTTTTATACAGCATTATGTCATCTGCAAACAATCTAATTTCAGATAGTAAACAGGCAACACAATTATTCATTAGAATAATGAATAGCAATGGTCCCAATACGCTACCCTGTGGCACACCCATTTTTACTTCCACTTCTTTTGATACTACATTTCCTACCCTAACTTTCTGTTTTCTACCTTTTAAAAATTCTTCTACCCAGCAAATCACTTTCTTATCCACTCCAATGGTTTTTACCTTATTTACTACCATTTTATGGCTTACTCTGTCAAAACGCCTTAGACAGATCTAGTGCTACACTATCAATTTGGCCTCCCTTGTCCATTTCATCTGAAATATCTTGCATATATCCCACCAACTGAGATTCGCATGAATATCCTTGCCTGAAACCATGTTGCCTGCTTGAAAACCAATTACGTTCCTCACATATATTTCTGATTCCACGTTAACAGTAGGTCCGGTGTACCTGTTAGGACTGCCGGGATAGGTAAGGAGGCTACGATAGGGGCGGATTGCGCAGCCGATAATATCCCTGTTGCCAGGTCATTACGGCCAAACGAGTTTAGTTTATCTACCGTATAGTGTATTGTTTACGTTTTCAATGAAAGAAAAAATATACAAAGGGAGAGGATGAAGCCCGGTGCCGGTTCATTTAGGCCTACTCTCCTGAAAGACACGAAGGGAGGAAGCCAAGATTATCGCCCCCATCCGACGGACGAAGCAACAGTGTGTTAAGTCCTCTCTCCACACGTACAACTCAGGACTTTGTAGCACAGTCTGCTGCTTTAAGGAATTGCGCTCTGTTATCTCTCCTACTCAGCCGGTCAAGTCCTGATGATGAAAATTTCTTCCACCACTAGGACTCGATCCAGCTAACCTCGTGTCAGTGCCGGACTTCATACCAGTTCCTGAACTACACGAGATAACTGGGTGGGTAAGTTTATAACAATAATAAGGGAATATTACACTACTACACAAAATTTGGTATAAAAATTTCCTTTTTGTATAGCAGCCTTACAGTTTTTCCTAGTGAACAGTGTTTTGGATGTTACCTGTTGTGTGGACGGCTCGTCTCTGATGCTGTTCTCCAGTATTTGGCTGATCTGCTGTATCGCACTCTTCGTGTCGTTTCGAGTCTGAAAAACAAACATCAACTTACCAAAACATCAAACAATGAACAAAGTGCACCATTGAATAAACAGAAACGAAAGTAGAGAAGGCGCTACGCTCTATTAAGTATCTTTCCTGTTGTATAAAAGTGTAACATAGCTATGTTTGTTTGATCCAGCGTCAGGTGTAGCTATGAATTGATTTTGCTGGGTCTCTACAGTTTCAAAACTTATACGTCTGGCAATAATTTTATTATGAGAGTGGGTACTTTCCCGGCGTATTGATGCAGTGAATTCTTCAAGGTAGTGCAGCCGCATAGTCTGTTTTGTGGTTTCAAGCAATAATATCTGAAATAGACCCGATGAAGACAACCGAGCTTTTTGTCGAAACGTCGTCATTATACGACACTATCCGGGTGCATTCGCGTGAAGAATTCACTGAATAATTTTATTAATTGTTTATGTACGTGATATGGTGCCTCAGCACGAAATCATGGCACATGTGGTGCTACAATGTTTAAGTGAGGAATGCAAGATTCCCTATGATGTCTCTGATTACCAATCCATCAACTTCCTAGGTTTCATTGCCCTAGCAGAGCATTCAAATGAACGAATGAAGATTTCATACTTCTGTCACCAAGAGCAGTTGAATTGATTAGAGATATCGACATTCAACTATGACTCAGCTCTTTTTTTTATCTGTAATCTGTAATTTATGGATAAGTTCCTTGAATTTTTATACATATATGCAGCCATACACTAATTAAACAAAGCCAAAATTTTAATCTGCGCTGAACATGAAAATTTTATTTTTTATCTATAATCTAGCTAAATTGAGAACTACTAAACAAATTTAAACGCGATTTTCACAGATTGAAACCTTGACATCCGATTTAAACATAACGATTAGACTGATTCATCTGCCACCGGGGCTGCAAATCAAAATCTGTTTTGAACATCAAATTATTTTAACTATAATCTGGAATAACTTAATAAATTTTGACGAGTTTTTTTTACATATTTAAAGATTTGTGTGTGGTCTAAAATATAAAATTATGTTAGCACGTTACATTAATTAGAAACTTAGCAGAAAATCAATGTCAAATTACAACACCAATATAGGAAAGTGACACGTTATCAAAACCGTCTATCGGTTTTTTATGTAAACCCGATAGAAGTCAGTAGCCTAGTGTAGCCAAAGCGTCAGTTTTACTGTCATCTAATTCACAGGTCTTTGAGAAGATTTAACATGATGGGAATTATTACCATCAAATTTACAGTGGGATACTATACATTATTAAGAACAGTAGCGAGTGGCATAATGATGAAAATAAAAATAAAAAATAATTCCATTTGCACTGTTGATTAATCAGGTAATTTGCCCCGAATGCTAGTAAATTAATGAAGATAATTTATAAGGCGATGAAACAGCCATCGAGAATTTTTCTGTGTGCTTTGTAAATGGTGGGCAAAAGCTAGTTATAGCCTAATCGATGATGTCATCTTTCTCCTGAAACGTAAAGTAATCATTTAATCTTATTGATTTACTTTGTTAATGATCAAAAATATCAATAAAAGGCTAAGCTTGGTCATTGTGGCTGTGGAGCTGTCGTCACGCTCCCGGTGTTCGTTACCAGCAAACAACTACCAGAGATGTTACTGCTAAATAGAGGTCATTTGAGTTCCTTAATAACAAATTATTTTTAAATAAGTTATTGTCAAAGCGCTGAAAGGAAAGTAGGTATTTTGATTATTTATATTCGTTCGATGTTGATGATTTATTTATATGCTCTGATCACTGTTACCAGTGGCGCCCGAAATAATTAGCTCAGGCAGTGACAACACTAAAATTTTTCGACGGTTTACTGATCTTCGTTATAGAAGGGAAAGGTGCATGGAGAAACAGCTCGGAGTTGAGTAAGAATCTCGCAAAGTAATATTTGTAACGTGTGAATGTCTCATCACTTGCGTGAACTGCGGAATTAAAGAAATGATTTTGAAATTAATCGATGATAAATGTTTTAAAATTGATCAGATGGTAATCACTGACTGATCAGCCAAAAAACGGCGACTTAATCTACAGGCAGTGCTGGATTACCCAACAGGCTCGACTACGCAGTAGCCTGGAGCCGAAAATTGTTGAAGGCTGCCTGAGAGTTAACTTTTTAAATAAAAATAATAAAAACTAAATTCATTCAAAATAAAAATCAAAGTAATATGAAAAGCATTAAAATTAAATTTTTCGCTTTCAAGGTAGTAAACGACAAATAAACAACAATTAGCAAAATATCATATATCGTGAAATTTATTTGAATAAAAAATATGACAAATTCAATTAGTCATCTACAAAAACATTTCTATTTACTTAGAAAATACAGATTATTTTCAAAAACAGAGGGATCCAAAAAATTTTAATGCCAAGGCAGCTTCTGAATTAATTCTCGAATTGTTCTCAAATAATCATCTCGAGCAGCTAGTTAATGAACCTACGCGGTGTCATAACGGTAGCGAAAATATTTTAGATCTGCTGGTTACCAACAGGCCAGAATTATTCATCGAAATTTCAACGACCACAGGTATAAGCGATCACAAAGCGGTAAATGAAACTATCAGACTAATGACCAAGCGAAAAAGGAGAAAACGGCGGATTGTTTACAAATTCAGTAAGGCCTCTAAGGAGTGTTTTAGAACCTACCTGAGGAATAATTACCATAACTTCAAGTCAAAAAATGACACCGTTGAAGAGATGTGGCATCGATTTATACAAATAGTCAGGGAAGGTATGGATATACATATACCGAAGCGGATAATAAATGGGGAGGATGATCCACCGTGGTACACATGCGAAGTCAAAAGATTACTCAAAAAACAAAGGAGGATACACGCACGCTCAAGAAGGAAGGGGTGTCGCAGTGATTTAGAAACCTTAGCTGAGTTAAGAGGACGTATTAAGAATGTAATGCGTGAGGCCTTCAATGATTTTCATTCCAACTCTCTCTCTAAGAGTCTCACAGGAAACCCAAAGAAATTCTGGTCGTATGTACGAAAAGTCAATTGTACCAATAGCAATATACCAGCACTAATTCGTGAAAGTTCAGAGGTTAATGAAAGCCGCGATAAAGCTAACGTACTAAATACTGTATTCAAAAAATCATTTACTGATGAAAATAAGGATAGTGTTCCCGTTTTCCCACGCCGTGTCGAGTTGGTGATGGAATCATTACGGATAGATACTGCAGGTATCATAAAGCAATTAGAGCTCCTGAAGTGGGGGAAAGCACCGGGCCCAGATGGAATTCCAGTAAGAATATTTTCAGAATATGCGGCGGAAATCGGCCCATTTCTGTCTGATATATTCAGTAAATCATTAGAAGAGTGAAAAGTACCTTCAGACTGGAAAATCGCGCAAGTAACTCTGATTTTCAAGAAAGGTGATCGAAGTGATCCTGGAAACTATCGTCCCATATCTATAACATCTGTTTGTAGTAGAGTTATGGAGCATATTATATGCTCGAACATTATGAAATTTCTAGACGATAATAATTTGCTTACAACAAATCAACACGGATTTCGGAAGAAAAGATCATGTGAAACACAGCTGGCCCTATTTACACACGACGTAATGAAAGTTATTGATGCAGGTTCACAAGTAGATGCCATTTTTTTAGATTTTCAGAAAGCCTTTAACTCTGTGCCACATAACCGCCTTTTAGCGAAGCTACGAGCGTACGGTATATCGGATCAGCTTTGTGAATGGATAAAGGATTTTCTAACTTGTCGGTCGCAGTATGTCGTCGTTGAAGGAGAAAGTTCTTCTAATCTAGATGTTACATCGGGGGTACCTCAAGGAAGTGTAATAGGACCACATCTTTTTCTAATTTTTATTAACGATCTCGGAGACAAAGTGAAAAGCCTTTTTAGATTGTTTGCTGATGATGCGGTTATTTATAGGGAAGTAAGGAATTTGGCCGATTGCTTAGAAATTCAGCGTGATCTGGATAGTATTTTGGCATGGTGCGCTGAGTGGCAACTTACGCTAAATTGTAAAAAGTGCAAAACAATGAGCATAACTAACAAAAAGAATCCAATTGTTCAGAAATACGAGTTAAACAATTCAGTTATCGATATGGTCGATTCTATGAAATATTTGGGAGTAACAGTACAAAGGAACATTAAATGGGACTTACACATTAATTCGTTGGTAGGTAGAGCTAATTCTAGGCTGCGATTCATAGGTCG
The DNA here is from genome assembly GCA_031002005.1 of Vandiemenella viatica. Taxonomy (NCBI): domain Eukaryota; kingdom Metazoa; phylum Arthropoda; class Insecta; order Orthoptera; family Morabidae; genus Vandiemenella; species Vandiemenella viatica. Next base: position 23,099,166 of record CM061920.1, on the reverse strand, counting down.
AATCTTGAAAAATTGTAATGAACAAACAAAGGAGATAGCGTACAAATCTCTTGGGCGTCCACATTTGGACTATTGTTGTGCCATTTGGGATCCGTTTCGTAAGGGGTTGATCGAAAGTATAGAGAAAGTACAGAGAAGAGCCGCTCGATTCGTGACCGCTTGCTACAGTCCTTATGAAAGCGTCACAGAACTGATTAGTAGACTAGGCTGGGAGTCTCTGGTAGATAGACGACGCACGTTTCGTTTAAACTTATTGGTAAACATGCGTACTCCCACTTTCACTCACGAGTGTAATGAAATACTTCGTCCACCAACCGATTTGAGCCGGAATGACAGGATAGATAAGATTAGAGAAATAAGGTGCCGCAATGATTCTTATATGAATTCTTTTTTCCCTCGTACCATTAGGGATTGGAATGCACAACAAAGAGATTAGCATTGATGCTGAGCACCCTCTGCCATACACAATTTAGTGAATTGCAGAGTATATATGTAGATGTAGATCCGGCACTGCCTTCGATGACCACGACAGTGGAACACGTTTCGCTTGAAAATCGTTTCCTGTTACGTGCAGTGATAAACTTATGTAATTCTCCTTCAAATGAATTAAGAAACGGAAACAATATTGCCTCCTCGCATTTACAAAGCTTCTAGTGCAGCGTTTCTAAACCTTTTTCAACCCGAGGATCAGTAAATTGTGAAAAATTATGCTGCAGACCACTAACTTACATAGGGCTAATCCATATTATTACTAACATCTGTAACATGTACCACTATAACCTAATAAATCTAAAACCATGTTTTAAATTCCTATGAAAACACAGTTATAGAGCTAGATGTGAACCAAATAAATAATAATGTTACTACGGGCTGGACGCTACACTATATCACCGGCCTACATGCACAAAATAAAATAAAACACACTAGACCTACACCTTTTATTTTCGTTTACTTCATCACTCTTATGTTACCAATCCTACCACGTACCGCGGTTACCCATACCTGTTTAAAACCTTAAGGAAACCGTCATTTACTTAATCCGTAGACGAACGGCGCTCTTTCTGATGCCATCTGGGAATGAATAGACTATTGTAGAAACAATGCTGTTTTATCCTCATGCCAAATTTTTGCTCGGTATTTGTAATATTCAAGGCTTTTAAAAATTTTGACTTATGGCCTCACACAGTACAAATATGGTATTATTTTTCATTCACAACATTTATTTTTAATTTGTTTATTCTTGATTAGAAGGTGGTGCCATGCCACAGTGTCACTACGTCTAGAGCCGCCAATGACTGTTACAGAAATCTTAGGATTACGGTATCACCCGAATGTATTAATGCACCTGCGATGGAAACTTTCGTTTTAAGTCAGAAATATTAGCATTCATCGATACGGCAGAGGGAAAGAGTTATATAAGTTTTAAAAAAAATATATATAGAGAGAGAGTTACTTCTATAATGATTTCAATATTGATTTTAATTACTGAAATCAATATGAAAGTAGTTCCACAATAATCACAATTTATGTGACCTAGGCCACAATCGAAGCTAATATTACGCGGCTTATACATAAACAAGTTTCTTTGTTTTCGCTGACACCACATTATTTAGGTCTTGTTTGGTTTGTGATTAGGTTTAAATGCAACCTGGACCAGGATGACAACTGAAACTTTTTGCTACAGCGTAAGGAACGAGGAACTGCATTAAACGTTATTTTATAAAAACTCTATTTAGTTAGACAACTGCGCACAAATAAATTACCAAGATTCTCCGTTCATCCCGTCATTTTTGACGGGATTATAGCCTAGTGTTTCAAATAACGACTAAAAAGATTATAGACTGAGAACACCAGTCGACTGTGGTCGAATTATTGATTTCACAGATAAACTTTGGTTTGAACTTATACATTTAGCACTGGTAGTGTTAAAATGTACCACAGGTGATATCTGCTTGGTTCTGTAGTTTCACTGTTGCCACGGTGCAGCTACAATTTTCTGAGGTTTTCTTGTCAACAATGTTTAGATATGAGAACCAAGACTTTTGCAGGACAGCGGTAGAAATTCCTTTATCTGACGCATTCAACAGAGACAGCGGCCTTTGTCTTAGTGAGGCGTGGAACCCGGCCCATGCAGAACTTCAGAGAGAGCTTCGCGCTTGACTGCCCGTCGGCAGCCGGCCTGCGAATGACTCTGGGAATGGGGTTCGGACAGAACCATGCGCGGGGTGTATTGGAGAGGGTGATCACTAATGAATGGTGGCAGTGAGCGTGTCGCCGCTGTTAAAGAGGGGTGTGGCACATGGATTAACTCCTGAATAAGACAGGGTAACTAGCCGTCGAAATATCGCGTTGTTTCAAAAACATATACTAGTACGCCTATGAATATCTGCAATTATGCGCCCGCTAAGCCTCCTTTCTAGCATATATACTTATTGTTACAAGCTAACTTCACACCCCCTGATGACTCACCTCTTTGACGACCCTGAAGAGAGTGAAGAAGATCCGAGGCAGCTGAAACAGAGGGATCTGTCGCCTTTGTCTGCTGGCAGCCCCCTGTTGCACAGAACAAAAACACAAATCAGAACTTGACACAAACAGTTTGTAATATAAACAAAACAAATAAAACTGAGATCTGTACGTAAACAGCTCATACTAAAAATGACAGTGTATCGTGGACATAGGCAGACTTGGGAACGTCGTGGCAGACAGACATAGAGAGAGAGATAGACGATGTTATGGTGGTAATACTATGCGATCTTAGGAAATATACACGAAAATTTTGTTTGAACATATTGTGAAAAGCTGAGGACTAATTACATTTTCAACAATATATTTCACTGTTGCTGTGTATTATCACGCGTTAGTTTGTCTGGTTAGAACCGATGAATGTCGTTATAATGTGAACATAGTGCTTTCGCACGCGCTATTGCGTGTCTACAGGAAGCTGACACATCGCCTGTCGACCCAGCGTTTCGCGACGTACAGGTCTGTCACTGCAATGAGTTTACACTTCAATCAACAGGCCACCATACAAGTTCTCACTTCAAAAAAATCTGTAATTGCTCTGTGTTTGCTGGCACCATTACTTTCAATGCTGCTTTTTCTATGCTAAGCCTTTCAGAAACTTTCAAGTTGATTAAATCTACGCCATATGACGACATAACTAAAGACGTCTACACATTACCGAAATGTTGCAGCGTAAAATTTATGCATTAGCTAAGTAGTAAACTCCTATCATTCTTGTTTAATGCGTTTTGCTAGGTCCTAGCGTCTCTGGGCAGATCTGTGCTTTTATTATGCGATGCGATTACCACACACAAGCGCCAGTCATCTGCGCTATGTACGAGCAAAGTAAAATATACAGACACACATATCTTTTGTCGAAATGCGAAAATATCCTTGATCGACCACTTTCAATAACCATATCTCCCACAGTTACCGAAATTCGGCCAACGTTGTGATCGATGGGTGAATCTGTGCTAGTACCACACTCAAACACCAGTGATCTGCGATAGATAGTTTTTGGCTGAAAAGTGATACACCGAGACAAATACGTTTTTGGTAGAAATATGAAAGTGCCGAAGATCGACCATTTTCAACCACCATATCCCCCATAGCTACCGACATTTAACCACCATAGTACACGATAGAAGACACGATACCACTACCACACACAAACACCAATGGTCTATGCTAAGTAGTTATGGCACCAGAGTGACATATACGGAGACACATGTCTTTGGTCGAAATACGAAAATACCCTGCATCGACTACTTTTAACCATCATATCTCCCACAACCTCACAGCTATCGGCATTCGGCCAACGTTGTGCACGACAGGAAACTCCATGCTACTTCCACACACAAACACCAGTGATCTGTGCTAGGTAGTGGTGGCTGAAAAGTGAAACATAGGGAAACACACGTCTATTTATATGTATATAAGGTAAGATTTTATTGTGTTTATTTTCAATCTAATTCTTTTGTTAATATACTGCTGTTTCTGATTTTTAATTTTAATAGAAAGTTTTAAAAACTTTATCTGGAAACATCTACTCTACAACAAATATCATTTCCCCCAGGTTCCTGTGATCACTGATTCGGAAATACCGACCTGCTATCAGATTTTTCTTTATATAACATGAAAAAATTAATCGCTAATAACGAAATTCTTACACTAATTATTCAGAAACCGTTATAAAACTGTTTATTTTCATTGTTCTTGATGTATCAGTTGCTACTTAGCTTTTCACTGGTAATTTCTTCACACAGCTACCTTTGCAGTATGCGTGATTGTTATTTTATTTTCCTTTATTGTTTTACGAAAGCATTCAGCATAACATCTGAAATCAAACGTTGGTTTTTAGTTTGCTTCTATGGTGGTTTAATCGGAACTCAAATTATAAGAGACTTCGCACGGATGCCCGAAATAATAATGACGGAAACCTATCAGTGGTATATCCCTAACCTTAAATAAAACTACTCAGTACAACCAACCTATGAAAAAAAATCAATAGGCCGAGAGATCGAGATAAATCAAACTGGGGCAACAGACCCGATTGAAAGGCAAACAGTACCGTCTGACATACCTTAGAGCAACAGGAATAGAACGTGAAAATCTGAACCGGAAAAAGAGAAAATAATGGGAAATACTGCTTTAAAATGCACAACTTCAAATAAAGATAGAAAAGGGATCCCTCCCCCCAACTCCCTGGTCCCAAGACTGTTTCGGAGAACGAGAGGAAGGTTTAGAGGGGAGGTTGAAATCAGGAGCAGTGCGTGGATAGGAACAGATCACCATAATCACAAACTAGCTGTACATAAGGCAGTGGGTTGACTTTTCTATTGCAGATAAAGGACTAAGGAAAGGGATAAAATTTGTGATATGCAATAATATATGAATAACGAAATACCCACAGGAAAATATACCTCATCACAATTCAATTGAAATATCTAATAATAAGCAATGATATCTGCATTTTCAGCTTTCAGGTAAATGAAAATATCTTTCAACAGATCTTCAATACGCGTTAAAGGGAATATGAAACGTGTATTTCTTTTAGCGTTATGAATGATTTTAAAGAAATCGTTTCAGTTGCTGAGAATGTTTCTATGCATGTCTGTTAACAGCTTAATATTAGCGTCTCTTGGGACATCAGAAACCAATTAAAAGAAAAAACTATTTATGCGTTTTGAGCATTTTGATTAGCGAACAGCGTCAAGAATGTTTACAAAGAAAGAATTGCTTTTTCGCAAGTCAGTGACTTAGATTTTCTTAGTAGGTTATTTATAAACATAATGAGACTGTTACCGGTAGAAAGTCTTTAAATTTAAGATATTTTTGAAAGAAAAAGGTGTTTGAGGCACTGTTAACTATTTATAGAAAAGGAATGAACTGTCTATTTGTCTGCACGAATCACTTAAAATCTAATGGTCGGGTATTTATGGATAATGGCCCACTGTCACAGGAGTAAAACAGAATACTTACGTTTAATCTAGATATGATGTCAAAACGCTGAGAAATTAGGAAAAATGTTCTAGGAAAATAATATCAATTTAGAGATTAACACGATTCCAGAAAAACTACAGGTAGATTTTTTATGGGATTTCGAACTATGTACTACCCATTGATAAAGGGACAGTGCACAAACTACGTGGCTCGGTCCAGGGGGGGGGGGGAGGGGTTAGCTGAAAGGCTACGCTGGGCTACGTGGGGGGAGGGGGGGGTTCCGATCCAGGCCACGTAGCTTTCCTTTCATGACATTTTTCACAGTTAAAATGAGGAACTGAACTCACAACAGCATGTGAATATTTATTTCCATCAGTTAATTATCTCCGTATGTAATTTACAATAGTTTGACAAGAGAAAAAAGTACAAGTGTCTTCTGGAATCAAAAGCGAAAATAAGCTACGTGCTACGTGGGGGGGGGGGGGGGTAGAGCCAAAAGCCACGTAGGGCTAAGTGGGGGAGAGGGGGGGTTCACAGGAGGCCAAAATGTAGCTACGTGGTTTATGCACGCTCCCTAAGCAAGTCGCTGGGTACTCCTTTCGGATAGTGCTGATTGAAACTTAATTAATTAGTTCTTCAATTAACAAGTTACTGTATTCCGGATGTCAGGTGATCTTATCTTTCACAAAATATGATGTCTAACATTACTTCTGAATTTATTAAATAGTTGATTGAAATAACGAGACCGATGACACACTTTTCATCTAGACGTTATTACTTCTGCGAAATATTTATAACATAGCACCGATTGGAATCAACTTCGTACAGAGATACTAAAGCACATTAAAAAACTCCAGCGAATAAAAACTGTTGATCTACTCTTAAAAAGAATCCTGCAACTTCTCAAAAACAATTACCAAAACATCGCCGCGGCTCGTCATCTCCCCTAAATTAAATAGTCGCTAGAGAAACTTCTAGAAGACAGTAAAGGGTACAGACAGACATTACTCGAGCACTAACAATCAAGGAGACAATAACATTCGCAGAAACAATTACACCTTGTACAAAATCACTCACAACCAATATGAAATTAAAACATTTTACCCGAGTTTAATCATAAAACAGGAAACGCAAATCACTTCTAATAGTTGAAAATCGCCCTCAAACTTGGTGGCTTATACAGCATTTATAATTACAAGAATCCAATTAATATTTGAACCGTCATACTACTAAGGATTGCAATCCCGCAGTGTTTTCAATCCCGCGGGATCCGCGCGGGATTTGCGCCAATCCCGCGGGATCCGTGCGGGATTGGTACAAACAGTTTTTTAAAGCATATATTTAAAACATAGTTACTTAAAACGTTAATAAATTAAATAATAATTAAATTAATAAATAATTTTTAATGTTAAAAATTAACAGTTAACAATATTTTGATTGGCAAAATGGCGTTAAAACTTTTTAGCGTGTCTTAATTGTATTTCGAGGTTTAACATTTTTGTTTTTTAATCTAAACCAATTTTTAAATAAATAATAAAAATGGAAAATATTGAGCCTTAGGTCATATTATGTGCCTTACAATACATCACATAAGTTTAAAAATATGGTTTTCTTAATGGCCAAGTTACCAGAGTTTTTTTTTATTTTTTAAATTCTAAATAAACGTTCCATAACATCGAGAAGAGCATTCCATTTCACAAAGTGAAGTGAATATACTCTGTAAAGTGTAGACTTGGCTCAGAACAAGCTCTCATAACTTTTTGTCAATGCACAAGCACGAGACTTGGCCTTTTTTGCGTGATTCATTATTATATCTCCTGATTCCTTGTTTGATATTACAGTTGATTCAATGTTATTAAAAGAAACTACGCACCAACACGTAGGCAAACTGTCAAGTATTTCAGATTTACTTATGTGGCGCAACGACGTTTTTATAGTGGAAATTATTATTTATTAGTAAGAAAGGAGACTTTCTCGGCGTATGATTGCAGTGAAGTCCTCATAGGTTGTATCTCCGGATTTCATTGCAAACACACGAAATTACACACGTGAGGAAGACGGTGGAGGCAGCCGTCGAAGTATGGTGTTCCTACAACACAATTCGTCGATACACCCGTGAACATTTCATTATAACTTTTTTTACCTTTAGTCGAAATAATAACTAGGAAAACAGGGATTAATCGAAAGCCTGAGCTGCACATGTAAGCAGGTGGCATTCGTCAAAGAAACGCATTGAGGCAGCGGCCAAAACAATAAGTCAAAGGATATGCAATTTCCTTTTGATAGGTGTTAAATAAATAGGTACGCTATCGTTAAAATTACGATAACATTAGTTTCATATCAACGAATAAACAAATTTTCAGCCGCAAATTAGGAAATTGTCACAATTACTTTATCTGCAAATACAGAAAATTGGAATAATGAAACCGTGAATAAAAAGCTGTAACCGTGTAGTTCAGATAACGTGTGCGGCACTTAAAAAATAATTATATATTTAGAAAATCGTACTAAATATGCACCATAACTCAAATTAGAGAAATGTGTACTCGAAACAAACGTAAGTTTTGATGAATACGTAAAAGTGTATTTATTTACTTACGAATGATGAAGGTTGACAAAAACAAACGCTTGTTCACATGAGTCAAATGCCAACTGGAAGGGTACAGGCAAACAGTGCAAAATATCGAACAGAGACCGAGTGGGACAGCGAGTCACGCAGACTGACACGCGTTTCCGCCGGATTTTGCGGATTGCGGATCCGCTCAATTTTATGCGGGATCCGCCAGACTGTCTAATTATGCGGGATCCCGCGGGATTGCGGGATCCCGCTTTGCTGGATTGCAATCCCTACATACTACCTCTGATAATATTACACTTCATTTACACAGTCTCCTTTCATAAAAGCGATATCCAGTCACATGAAAAAAAAATTAACAATTAATTACGGAGCATGGTGGGTAAGCCGATAACGCTCTGACCTCGCATTCGGGAGGACGTGGGTTCGAATCCCCCTCCGTGCATCCAGATTTGGATTTTCCATGGTTTCCCAAAACCACTCTAGACGAATGCCGGGATGCTTTCTTCAAAAGGCCATGGCCAAATACCTTCCTGTTCCTTGCCCCCGTCCTATCCCGCCTCTAACGCCCTCGACGTCGACGAGGCGTAAAGCCATAAACAATAAATAAATAAATAATCAACTTTCATACAGAAGGCTACGTTTGATGGCTGTTATACCATGCTCCAAAGAGTATGTTTTATTTTCGTCTGACTTGTAAAACGTGAGAGATTAAGATAAAATTTCCCAGCAGTTAATACCCATTCATTGATATTAAGATGCAGTCGAAATATTTATTGCGATTTCACTGTAGGAGTGGCATCTTATTATTCTGAGTAAATAAGTTTTCTCGCTGGTGATGAGTGAACTGTGACACAATCAGGTTGACAGAGTGGAGCGTTCATTAACACAAAACTTGAACGGTATTGCGTGGAACAGCTAGTTATGTTGATGCGTCGAGGACCAACAGAGCCACCTGTTGGCGACTTACCTGAGTAGACGCAGGTGCTGACATCTCGTGACAACAGCAGAAGGCTACAAGAGCCGCGACGTACAGCGCCAAAACCCGAGGCCACATCGTTCCTTGGTACTTGCTTCAGAAGAGACTGGTCTGAAAGCATATAGCGTCGGCATGGATCAACCATCAAAGTACAGTTGCAAAATTTGATAATTTTTACAGCTCGTTTTACCTTCTGCATTAGTAACAAGAAATAGAAAAGTTTTCAGACTCCTTCAGTTGTGGGACAGAGTTATATGCCAGGAAAGTGAGGAAATGCAGGCAGTGGCGTAGCTAGATCAACAAGGGCCCCGGTGCAAAAAATTTATTTTGGGCCCTCAGGCCAGATGGGCGACCTTTTTTTGCTTTGTGTGCTGGTAGGGGCCCCCTGAACTGAGGATGGGGGCCCTTGAATTGTTCTTTAGGGCCCCAGGGCCCCTGATCAGTGGTTGGGGCCCCCCTGAGCAGCGAGGGCCCTTAGTGAGGGGCTCCTGTGTTCTCAGGGTCCCCTTAGACGACGGTAGAGGTGCGCGCTTAGGGGCCCCTTGAGGTATGCTTGGGGGCCCCCTGAGCGTGAGGGCCCCGGTGCACTGCACCGCCTAGCCCCATAGTAGCTACGCCCCTGAATGCAGGGTGATCTGGACAGAATATCTAGTTGGGTTGGTAAACATGGGATGAAGATAAATTCCAAAAAGGAATCAGATTATTAGATACACACATAAAAAAACTAAAAGTTGATTATGATTATAAGGTGGAGAAAGAATTGCTTATTGAATACTTGAAATGTAAATATTTTGGCATTACATTTGATAACAAGCATAACTGGGCAGGACACATTGGACAGGTAGTAGGAATAGGTTTCGAAATTCTGCACTTGTTGGAAAGAGTTGGATGGGGATGTACGAGGGAAGTAAAGGAATTGGGTCAGACCATTGCTCGAATATGGTAGTGTAGTAGGGGATTCACATTTTGAGTATCAAATTTAGGAGTTGGAGAGGGTGCAAAAAAGGGCTGCTAGGTTTGTTTCTGGAAATTACTGGAGAACGCAATCAGTAACAGATATAACAAAAGACCTGCAATGGGCTTCATAGACAGGAGGAGGGTGAAGAGGGTCTTGGGAGTGTACAAGGTGTATATTTGTGATGAGGCATGGAAAGATATTGGTGTAAAAATTAAAAGTAATGCATGGAATGGAAAAGATGACGATGACCACAAGCTGGAACTCGATTTCAGGCACAAGGGTGTGGAAAGATTCTCTTTTTTAGGTGAGGGTATCGGATTGGAATAAGTTACCAAGAGAAATGATGAACAATTTACCAAAAACGTTGAATGAATTTAAAGTTGAAATTTGTAGACGGCAAATGCAGGTGGGTACAGCAATGGGGGAAGATGGGTATTTAGGGAAATTGCCACCGGAGCGTGCGCTCCGTTGAAATCAAATTTAAATTAAATTAAATTGTACAACGAAACCTTGGTCATACCGTTGCTTGAATATGGTGGAGTAGTAACTAGGCACGCATTTCGGATGTTAAATAGAGGAGTTGGAGGCGGCTAGAATTGTTCGTGAAAGTTACTGCAGAAAGCAATCAGTAAAACATATGATAAAAGAGCTGGACTGGTATCCACTGGGAAGACAGGAGTAGGGTGAAGAACCTGCTGGGAGTGAACACAGCATATGTTCCAGTCCCTTTCTCGCTAACCTACTATGAAAATGCTAGCTCCTCCTTATGCCTGAAATCTAGTGCTGTTTTATGGTCATGGTTAAGAATCCACTTTTACGTAATACAGACGATTCTTATCCCAATGTCTTCACAAGTAAGTACCTCGTTGCACACTCTCAGTGCTTTCATCGTCCTCCTTCTGTTTTCCAGTCAGCTACAACACAGGTGATTAAGCTTATTAGAAACTTATTATTTTCTACGATAATTTCCAAATACAATGTTCTTGCCGTTCCCCTCCAACGCTTGACTCTGATACACATCACCTGAGTCCCATACTACCGCAGCATACTCAAGCAACAGGCTGACCAACGCTTTGTATCTCTAAACACTCACATTCCCACTAAGTCCCCATATCATCGCATCCAATAACCAGTACACATAAAAAAAATATCCCGATCACCTGCCCGATGTATGCTGCCCAGTATGTCCTGCCAAATCTGACTTGCCTAATGCGTCCTGTCCCATTCAGTTCACTATCAAATAATAGGCCTATGCCAGTAAATTTATACTTTACTAGTTCAACAAAGCAATTTCCCCTCCTGCTTATAATCATACAAAACCCGCAATTTTCTAGTTGTGAATACACTAAGCTTACTTCCTGTCGTCAATTAATTTATTAACTTCTTCTTCTTCCAGATGTTGCTGCCTTTGGTCGCCAGGCGATTTTACTTTTCCACAAAAGTTACTGATTACTACTGTTTATGACCTAATCCAATAGTTCTCCAAATGACAACACACGAATCCCTTTTTTGAATTAATATTTATTTTTCCGTGATCCCTAAGATAATATGAGCTACCGACTTGTCCAAAGACACTTAAGATGACACATATAAACATTCCTGTGATTAAACATTCTGACAACTAACTTTCAATTAACTTCTCGTCTCTGCCGCTTGTTTATATAGATGCTACAATAATAATTCCAGAATAACACAGAGAAGCCACCGACCGATGTTTCTCGAACGGCGACAATGCAACTAACAATCAAAACCACATTAAAACAATCAGAATTAATCCGAAATCTTGATTAAACACATGTAAATGAAAATTAAAGATATTTACATACAATATTATCTGTATAAACCAGACCAAACCATTGAGAATTGTCCTCTGAACATCGCGGATAACCTCAAAACTTACAATTACAAATTTTCTGTACATAATTCTTAAAATACGATTTGATAAAACTGCTGGGTCTGTGGGCTATTATACTACACAGTTACGAGATAGACTACCATTTTCACACTGTTTTACTGGTGCGGATTTTTACCGTGTATTATAATGCTTTTGCCTTTTGTTTTTCTTCTAGGACCGAAGCATAAACGTTTGTGATGTAGATCTTTGCAATCCTTATCATAAGAATTCCACAGTTTCCTTACGCTTATTGGAGCTTTAGTCTTTGATGTATTGGTTTGATTTGCGTTTTTTCGTTTATTCTAACGTACTGTATTTCAGAAATATGAAGAAATAAATAACTCAAGTTATGTAATTAAAAAACAATATTAACAGAATGCAACGTGTGGATCCAAATTGGTTCTGTATCTTTTCCTTACAGATTGATAAAAGTGTTGAAAAATGCTGCCCAGATTCATTTTCAGTGTTTCTGGATCATTAAATCAATTTAAAAAATTCGAGGTTATTATATGGTAAAACTGAACTCATTTGATAACCAAAGAAGAACAAATTTAATAATAACTTCTGCGTAAAACTAGAAACGTTCCTTCAATCATAAATCGAAAATTACGGAAGAAAGATGCTAATTACATGCCACTACAGTTCCAAAGATGTTCTAAACCTTCCGGTGTTGTTATATAATTTTTTTCGGATTTGATGGGCCTGATACTGTGTGTTTATTTTTTGTCGGTCATAAGTATTTCGTTTAGTAACTTAAAAATTATTTCATTTTTTATTTTAGAAAATATTTCCAGAATCAAAGTGTAAAAATAGATTCAATTTACATCATAAGAATATGATATTTATTCTCAGACACTGTCTGCAAGTTATTCATGTACTAAACGACAAAATACTTCTATCCATACAGGTTTCGCAATGCCAGTACCTGTATACCCAAGACACATGCATCATAATTTGTTATTTTGTACGGTATTGTGCACTGTTTATTTTAGTTTGAATTTCATCCATTAGTAGTAAATAATTTTGATTTAATTGCAGTGTAGCTTATTTTCTTACATCTCTACTTTCCAATTTCTTGATTCTTTTTATCTTAACCTCTTTCAGTGTAATTTGAACTCTTATTCCAATCCCTGACTAAAATTTTCCCATGCCCTTATGCCTGAAATCTAGTTCCGTTTTGTGGTCATGGTCGTATTTTCCTTCGATGCAGCACCCCTGATTGTTTGACGAATAACTTTCCTAGCCTCGTCATAGATAGGAAGTGAAATAAATTATGGAAGATTATGTTGAACAAAGAAGAGACGTTATTGCACTCCAAAACACGAAATACCATTAAAAGGTGAAGATTTTCGTTTTTTAACAGTTTAATATCTCAATGAAAACTGTTAACATATAGGCCTACACATCTATCCACGGTACAACTGAAAGTCGTATGTAGGAGTGCTTCAGAAATTTATCCAACAGTTGGGTAATATAAGACTTCCTCTCTCCTGCCACCCCCTCCCCCCCCCCACCCCTCCACCTCTCTTATCCATGTATTACTCACATTACTTAGAGTATTACCAGCTCTGTCATCCGACATACCACAAGCACAAAGTGTAGCACCAAAGATAACAAACAATTTCCTAAGACGGGTTCCAAATTTTATGTTTGCGATATACTAGAATTTTTACCTAGTTTGGCCCGCGGCGTCTTCATAATAATCGTTTACTTTTTGTATTAGTTGCATTCAGATTCTTGTCTAATTATTTTTGACATAAATAAGTTCGTTTTAATAATTTTGATAAATAGCAGTAGGGGCATGTTGGAAAGTCTTTGACTGGAAACTACAGCGTAAAAAGTTTTCTTATAGTAAACTGAAACGTGCCCCTTGCTTTGGTTGTTTAAACTTTCTAACGATCTCATCAAACAACCACCTAAGTGGTAACCAGCTCATTTCAGCTAATTTCTTTGTACACGAGATCACCATAGATTACAAAATAAATAAGACAACGTTAAAGCAGACTAGCATTTTCCCACTGCCTCGTACGCACATACTTTTGTGTGTTTGACTTTGTTTTTCTCTTACTAGCAAAGGATAAACTTATGTAATGCAGTACATTTCTGGAGTTTAGCGTAACTTAAATTCCAGAATTTCGTTAGGCTTATTTGATTTCTAACACTTGATGTAATGGTTTAATTAACTTTATTCGCGTATTTCAGAAAAAAGAATACATCAATAACAAAAGTTACTTAGTTTAAAAACAATATTAACAGAACACAAGGGGTACAATGCTTGTGTTATAGCGTGATCTTTGGCAGCTGTCTCGTGAAGGAGTGTATTACAGCTCTGAGACACAGCCCTTTTATTAAATTTTATTTTAAGAATTATGTATAGCAAAATGGGAGTTGATTCTCTACATCTACATCTATACTCTGCAAGTCACAAATATTGTGGGTGGTAGAGGGTGCCAAGCACCAATCCTAATTCTGTTCATTCCAATCCCGAACAGAACGACGGAAGAAAGAATACATAAAAGTATCAGTATGGCATGTTATTTCTTTAATCTTATCCCTTCTGTCAATGCGACCTAAAAAGGTTGGCGGAAGAAGTATTCCATTGCACCCGTAAATTAAAGATTTTCGCATATTCTCCAACAAATTCAAACAAAAACGACGTCATCTGTCCGCCAAACAATCCCAGCCCAACCCACATATCAGCTCTGTGACACTTACAGGACTGTAACTAGCAGTCACGAATCGAGCGGCTCTCCTCTGTACCCTCTCCATTGAGTCAATAAGGCCTTTGCGATACGGATCCCAAACTCCACAACAGTAATCCAAATGCGGTCGCACTAGTGTCTTGTACGCTATTTCCTTTGTATGAGCATTACAACATCTCAAATTACCTATGAATCGCAGTTTAGAATTAGCTTTGCCTACGACGGAAGTTATGTGCAAGTCCCATTTCATGTTGCTTTGCACTGTTACGCCTAGACACTTCAGGGAGTCTACCGTGTCAACAACTGATTTGTTAACTTCGTACTCGTGAGCAAACGGGGTCTTTTTATTACTTCTTTGCATTGCCTTGCACTTTTTGCAGTTAAGTGTAAGCTGCCATTTATGGCACCATTCCGAAATAACATCCAGATCGCGATGAATTTCTAAGCAATCGTCAGAACACGTTACTTCCCTATAGATAAGCGTATCATCAACAAATAGTCGCATCCTGCAATTAACGTTTTCACTTAGATCGTTTATAAAATTTCGACCAAGCGTGGTGGTGTAACGGTTAGCGTTCTGGCCTCGCATTCGGGAGGACGGCGGTTCGAATCCATGTCCGGGCATCCAGATTTGGGACCGTATGCTCGAATCTTCGCTAAAAGTCGGTTGTGTGGTACAGAGTCAAAAGTTTTCTGAAAATCCATGTAAATTGCCTCAACTTGTGAACCTGCATTTCATTACGTCATTCGAAAATAGGGCCAGTGCGTTCCGTGTTGGTTTGCTGTAAGTAACTCGTTTTCATCTAGAAACTTCATAATGTTAGAGCATATGACATGCTCCAGAATTCTACTGCAAACAGATGTTAGGATGGGTCGATAATTCCTAGGATCTCTCCGATCACCTTGCTTGAAAACGGGAATCACCTGCGCTATTTTCGTCAGAAGGTACTTTTCTTTCTTCGAAAGATTTACGAAATATACGTGACACAAATGGTTCTATTTCTTCCGCGTATTCCGAAAATACTCTTTCTGGTATACTATCGGGACCTGGCACTTTCCCCCACATCGGAAGCTTTAATTGCTTTATAATAACTATACTATCAATTTGTACTGGATCCATCTCAAATTCTACACGCCGTGGAAAAGTGGGAATGTTTTGCATGCTTTCGTCAGTGAAAGAATTTTTAAATTCGGTGTTAAATACGGTAGCCTTGTCGAGGCTGTCATCAACTTCCCGATCGTCTTGTAGTAGACCTGGCATATTATTGTCACTACAACTACGACCAAAATTCATTTGGGATTTCTTTGAGGCTTTTGCAAAGTGAATTGCAACGAAAGTCATTAAAGGCCGCATTCTTAACATGTCCTCTTGCTCACCTAACTTTTCTAAATCATTTCTATACATCGTCCTTTTTGAGCGTGCACGTATCTTCCTTTGCTTTATGAGTAACCTTTTAACTTCACGTGTATACTACGGGGTATCGTTCCTATCACTGATTGTCCTTTTCGATGTATTTAGGTCCACACCTTCCTTGACTATACGCATGAAACTAAGTCACATTTCTTCAACCGAGCCTCTTGCTTCTATAAAGGTAAGGTAATTATCTCTCAAAAACGTTCTTAAACACTCCTTTGGGGCCTTTTAGAACCTGTAAACGATCCTATCTTTTTTCTTTTTGCGTGCGGCTGTCAATTTTACTGTAGCAATTACAACTTTATGATCACTTATTCCCGTGGTGATAGAAATTTCCGAATTCAGGCCTATTTGTAACGAGAATATTATCTGAAATGTTCTCGTTATCGTTGTGGCACCACATTGGTTCAGTGACGAGCTGCTCAAGATGAAGATCTGAGGAAAGATCAAGAATAATTTCACAGGATGTTTTATCCCTGCCACCAGTTGGAGCTACCTAACACCAGAATCCCCTTCTGTGGTCGCTCAGACCTAGCGGGCGGAAGGGGGGAGGAGGTTGACAAATCGCAGAATTAATTATGAATTTGTATATTTTAGCGTGATTAATTGTGAATTCTTGTATACTCGTATTCATCAGGGAAACGAACATTATTTTATGGAAAGAAACTGTGTGTATGATATCTAATACGATCAAGGACAGTATTATGTACGAAACATTAATTAAACGTTTATAATTGTCAGTGTTGATGTGAACCACTATTTTTGGAGGACAATTCTCAACTGTTTGAACTAGTTTATGTTAGTAATTTTATGTTAAAATAAATTTAAATAGTATTAACTTTCACCTTAAGATATTTTATTATGATTGTGAGTGACTTTGTACAATTTATAATTGTTTTTGTATGAATTTGACTGTTAAAGTATTGTTAGAGCTCGAGAAACGTCTGTCGGTACACTTCTGGATGTTTCTGTAGCGCCTGTTTAAACGCGCGGAGATGGTGAGCAGAGTTAGTTGTAAGTCACTTGTCACTCGTTGTCAGAAGTTTTGTTTTTAGTTCGTCAAGTAATCGTCTGAGAGTTTAATCGCAGGAACATTGGTGTATTTGCGCTTTAGTATCTTTGGACAAGTCCATTGCCTTATCCGCGTGACTGCACTTGTTGGAGAGACTGCTGAGGGGATGTACGAGAGAAGTAAAGGAATTGGGTTACAAAACTTTGGTCAGACCATTGCCTGAATATGGTACTGTAGTATGGTACCCACATTTTGAGTATCAAAAACAGGAGTGGGAGAGGATGCAAAAAAGGGCTGCTAGATTTGTTTCTGGAAATTATCGCTGAATACAGTCAGTAACAGACGTGATAAATGATGGGATTCATTGGAACATAGGAGGAAGGTGAAGAGGGTCATGGGAGTGTACAAGGCGTATACTGGTGATGAGGCATGGAAAGAAATTGGTGTAGGTGTGAAAAGTAATGGATGGAAGGTAAAAGTTGACCATGACCACAAGCTGGCATTCGATTTCAGGCACAAGCGTGTGGGAAGATTCACTTTTTTAGGTAAGGGTGTCAGGGATTGGAATAAGTCACCAATGATGAATAATTTACCAAAAACGTTGAAAGAATTTAGAGTTAAAATTTGTAGAGGGCAAATGTAGGCGAGTGCAGGAAAGGGGGAAGATGGATATATAGGGAAATCGCCAGTGGAGCGTGTACTCCATCGCAATTTAATTTAATGTAATACTCGTATGAAGGTCACAGAGAAATAAATATGAAGTGGAAAATGATTCGTCCCTTTTTCCATTTCATGGAACTATTTAATCCATTCAGAATCAGTGCTTATTCAGCCTTTGGGGGAAGCTAAGCCCTCTAGAGATCAACGACAGTGAACTGTAAATTAGAGGACGAAGTTATCACAGGAAATCATCATTAACTGACGACATGACGATTTTGTTAATTAACGAAGAGTGTATCAAGTGCTCATTTGAGGTACAGAGTTATCAGTACACGCCACGAACGATCATTTATTGCTCCATTCGCCGGTCAAGTACAACCATAGGATATAGAGTAGATTCTGAGCTAGGCCATAAGCTTCAAAACTGTTAAAACTCCATTAAAAATAGGTGTCGTAGTTTTTTGCGTGTTACCTTGACAGAATGACAGAGGGACGAAGACCGGTTACAGGTTAATAATAATATAGATGTAAATAAAGAAAAACCGGTGTTATAACCAAATGTTTTATGTGTGTCAATAATCCGTGTAAATACATTTGTGCGCAAATATGACCGCAAGTTTGATACCATTTGTATTATGTATTTGTGTGTCATATTGCAGCTGTCTTACAGAAGTATCAACCTTTGTCAGCAATCACCTACATTGTGAGGGACCCAAGACATCACGATCCATAGATCAGTAATCTAAGGATGGTTTTGGAATAAAGTAATTCCTTTAGAAGAGGACATTTTGAAATGGCACTAGGATTTCACGATACGGTTGCAAGAGAGCAGATATTTTTTTCTATTTACTTTCACTTATGTGGCATTTGGCTTAGCATTCTTCTGAACCAAATATGGTTGAATTACGACGCATTACGACCCGATACAGGAAAAACAACAGAGTTTGAACTCCGCCATTGTAACATTTTGAGAGCGCCCATATTTAGTGCGGCTGTCTGTAGCAGTCCGCAGAGGAAGTTGAAGACCTATTTGCGCTGCGGAGCGGCTATAATGCTGCCGTCTAGCGGACGCAGCACGTGAATGGGTTAGGCAATGCCGGCTCCTTGGCGTAGATAATTAGCCAGTCTCGTTACTATGCAACTAGGAGCTAGACAACGACCGCACGGAGCTTTGTTCCACCGGTCAGACGTAACGAGAAGGGCAGACAATGAACCCCGGCGTCTCCAATCAGATAGCTAGTACTGAACGGTGTGACACATCAACCACATAATAAAATAACAAATAGGAAACTGATTTACGGTATAACACAAGTATATTACAACTACTGTCATTAAAACTCTAGTAAAATTAATATTTGAGGCTTCATTCAATTCCGTATAGTCTCAAAACCATTCCATTTTACATAAAATTTTGCTTTTTCGCCGAAGTGGTTTTGAAAACTAAAAGTATTTTTAACCAGTAATACTTAATTTTCTGAGCAGGATGTACACACGACACTAACGCAACGGATTGTTAATAACAATATCGTCCGTCGTTTGAAATTTAAAAATACTGAGGTTTTTTTTGCCTCGTCGACGTCGAGGTCAATAGAGGCTGGATGGGACTGGGGACAAGAACGGGAAGGAATTCTGCCATGGACTTTTGAAGGAAGCATCCTGGCATTCGCCTGGAGTGATTTTAGAAAACCCAAATCTGGATGCCCCGGCGGGTATTCGAATCGCCGTCATCCCTAATGCGATACCAGAGCGTTTAACGGTCATCCACCAAGCTCGGTAATTTTTAATTGCAGCCTTATATTTCTATAAAGGTTGGAACTTGGTATGGAATACTACGAATTACGATACAGATAGAAGAACAGAGTTTGAACTCCACCATTGTAACATTTTGAGCGCGCCCATATTTTACGCTTGATTTTACGCGGCTATCTGTAACAGCTCGCAGGAAGGTACTCCTGCCCTCAGAGGAAGTTTTTTTTTCTATTTTTACCAATCCTAGGTATTATTTGTAATATCTAGCCTAATTTGTGTGTTTAACATTAATGATG
This sequence comes from Vandiemenella viatica, assembly GCA_031002005.1. Lineage (NCBI taxonomy): Eukaryota > Metazoa > Arthropoda > Insecta > Orthoptera > Morabidae > Vandiemenella > Vandiemenella viatica. The sequence continues at coordinate 23,079,479 of CM061920.1, read as the reverse complement.
AACATAAAGAACTTTACTTTTTTTTTAAATTGATAAAAATCAACTTTTAGCATGTAAAACCTAATATTACCAAGCACGGAATGTAACACTTATTATAACTCTCGTCGGCGCAGTGAGAAATCCCAAACTGAAAAGTTCGCTCGTGACCTGTTTGGCGATACGTTTAAAACGAAAAGCTGTTATTGACTGACCCAGTGATTGTTAGCAGTGCACAATTGTATAGTCGAAGCATTTTGTGATAAACATTGCTGCCAGAAAGGAATCGTTTAAAAACGATTTGTACTACAGGAGCCAAATGATGGAAGTTCCTGGACCAACAGCAGCAGGTACGTCACAATAATCGTCATAGAAGAGAAAGTATTTTCTCTATTTTATTTACCGAAAATTGTTGCAGCATAAAGTCTGCCTTTTAGTATATCACTGACTTCCTTCATCTCAAAGACATTAGTCTGCCTTTTTCCGGTAGCAGCTATTTTTCTTCTATGAAAGTCTCACCCGAGGCGGTTACCGAGATGGATTTTTACCCTCCGTGGTAAAATCCAGGGAGATAATGTTGTAGGCCATTTATTCTCGCAGTTTGTTTTTAGTTAACTATTTATAAATAACGCCAATAACACTTTTTAAAAATGGAACTAAAGCTACACATGTTTGCTTACGTCCGCCTATCCCCCGGCATTAAGGGAGTGAATGAAATGACGATATATATATATATATAAAGTTAAGATAAATCACAGTTATGGATATAAACACTTTACACAGGTAGAAATTAATCGCCCGACTCATGACAGAATTACCAGATCCATTCTCCGTTCGTCCCCTCGACATGTTCCTCCACCTCTCTATAACTCTTGTCTGTCATTTTCATACTTTTCTCCTCTCTGGAAAAGCACCCAAATCATTATGATACCGAAACCTAAAAAACGGCTTCACGACCACCTCTCATATCTTCCCATCTCTCTTTTATCAGTTTCTGGAAAAATCTTTGAACAAAAATTCTTCAAACACGAATCCTCCTTTTGGCCAACTCACTGAACTTTATACCACCATTTCAGGCCGGATTTCGCCCTCATTATTCAACATCTGACCCCCTACTTGCATTAACATCCGACATCACCAAATCTCTAAACGCTGGCTATGCAACCTTCGCCATATTTCTGGATATAGAAAGGGTTCTTGACAAGGTGTGGCACAATGGACTTACTTACAAACTTTCCGTCTTTGTCTTTCCCCCCACTTTTCTTCAACTCATTCAAAATTTTCTCTCTTTTCGGACGTGCCAAATCAAAATTCATGATACTCAATCTTCCCCTTTCACTCGTCAGGCCGGCGTTTCGCAGGGCGTCGTGCTCTCTCCCATTCTTTACATACTTTACACTTCTGATAACCGTAGACCACTATATGCGACTGTATGAGACTGTCGAAGATTATGTTATTTAAACCTGCCACTGGTGCTGACTGAGTGTTAAGGAAAAACCAATAATACGCCATCAATATAACCAACCGAAAGTTAAGAGCAGACAGTTCAAGAGAAGGCTGAAGGAGGAAATGTCACAGGACAACAATCCCCAAAATGACTAGCTTTAAGTCTGAGATTGGTGTTAATGGTTATTTAAACAAAGTTGTGAGAAGAGCAAATTCGCCCTTATCCCTGGCGTTCGGAGGGATGGGGTTTCAAATCCCGTCCGGCAATTCTGACTGTGGTTTTCCTTGGTTTTTCGCAGTAACTCCAGGCGTATGCCAGTATGAATCCTCTCACTGGCCGCGACCGACTTCTTGCCCCTTCCCTCCCCTTAGATTAGTTAGGCAGAGAAAGACCTTCGAGATCAGGCTTCACCTGGGAGGAGTGAAATTTGTAAAAAGAAAAAAGAGATGTAATTATGAAATCCATGCTTTTTGCACTTATTTATGGTTCAAACAAAACATTTTACGTATTAAACGTAGTGTTAGTAAGAGTTAACAGTACTTTTAGGCAGAATAAGATGAATCATTGTGAATTATTGGTGTTTTATTATATCATCTTTGGTTTGTTTATCTTAGTTGTGAAAATTTAGTGCGCCGAGTATCTCACAGTTTTAATTAGTATATGTGCAGTGATGAAGTTTCTTTAAGACAGATAATTAATACGCTGTTAGTACTGCATAAACTGACTGATCTGTTATCCCTTCCAATGTGAAGTTTTGCTGTTTGAAGAACCAAACGTGTTGTGCTCCTATACATAACCTCCAAGTTGTGAAATATAAGTGACGACGCTTGTAAACATTTGTGACAGAAAGCCTTACCTGATGAGAAAAGTTGTAATCACTTACTTTGTAACGAGCGATGTTCACTTCCGAAAGTGAAGCAATAACAGTGCAATAACTTCAGTTTATCAATATTCAAAATTTTCCGCACCCTGTGTTAGAAACTTGTCTTTTCAGTATTATATATATCTCTTCATATCAACTTGATTGTTAAATACATTTCTGATCATTATTATTATCGTGTGTAATTTCAACTGCTGGTTTGAATGCACTGGCACCCGTTAACAAGCAAAATATTTGTCCGTGTTGCCTCAAACCAACTCTGAGTAAAGTGATACAATGCAGTAGTAACTGTTTAATGTTTTTTATATTATTTCAATGGGAAGCGTATTGATAGTGGTATTTCCGATTCATTATTTTGTATTTGATTAATGTTAGGCTGATTATGTGTGTATGGTGTTAAAAGTGTTTTATATATTGTTATTTTTATAGTGTTATTAATATTGTGTCAAAGAAATCCATGCGCCGTTACCGAATGAACAATGTACATGAAAATCTCTGGAATAAACAGTGCAGGGAGGAAGATCTTTGACGTAAAGAACAGAGGAGAAGCATAGATGGTATGTAGTACGGCGAAGTTTGGATGAAACTGAGAATTGTATTTGTTAATGTAAAGCAACAATAAAGTAAAATGAAAGTTGATATAAAATAAAAAATTTACAAGGTTCCATCCTGAATGCGTCAGAATGAGCAAAAAAGAATACTCCTCATTCGCAAAAGGCGAAAATAATAATTGGACTTGCGACAGGGATGATTGTTTATCATTAAATCAAGACACGTCGGCCTCTATGTCCGAGAATATCGCTCTGCTGCTGCAGAAAGTGTCGTCTCTTACTACCAAAAATCAATTCAAGGAGGAAATGGACAGTGTCAGGAAAAACATTGAAAAACTCTCTAATCAGCTTGCTGAACTAGAACCACGTCTTAGCAGTGTAGGAGCAAAGGTTTCAAGAAGTAAGTGTTGAACTTCTTAGTGATCATCTGTCAAAAACAACTAGTGATTCTGAAGAAATAATAGCCGAGTTCAATGACAGGTCAAACAGGACCAAAAATGTCATTATCTTCAAGGTTCCAGAAGCTAGAAGTAATGACAACAACACAAGAAAAGCTTTCGACAAGTCCAAGATCGAGTGCATCATGTCAGCTTCTGGTGTCAATATAAGTGATCTTTTCACATTCTTTCGGTTGGGGAAGAAATCTACCTCTGGCCAAAGACCAATCAAACTAGTACTAAGCTCCAAGGACATTGCTGTAACATTCCTGAAGGGTTTTAAGCGAAATGAAATTGCATGCAAAGACCCATCTCTTTCTGAAATCTCACTTGGAAGTGACAGAACTCCTAAGGAGCGATTGTTCTTAGTAAATCTTCGAGCTGAACTCGAGAAGCGCACCAAAGAAGGTGAAACTGGCCTCACTATAAAATACATCAATGGAGTGCCCAAAATAGTGCAAAGTGCAAAAAACTAATTAAATCCAATGGAAAAACCAACATAAATATGTACTATCAGAATATTAATGGAATTCGGACAAAACTTAAAGAATTAAGATTAGCCCTAGCTACATGTACTTATGATATCATTATACTTGCTGAAACCAATCTTTCTCCAGATATTTCTAATGCTGAACTTGGATTCACAAATCACTCTGTGTACAGGAGTGATAGGTCCTCTCAAACTAGTTCTAAAGAGAGTGGTGGTGGTGTACTTGTGGCAGTGAACAACAGAATGCCTTCTAGATGTATTAGAACAATGTCTCCACTATCAGTGGAGTCTATATTTTTATCAATTGATCTGTTGCATGATACACACATTTTGCTGAGCAGTGTATATATCCCGCCCAGTAAGCCTCTCGATGTATATGCCAACTACTGCCAGGTGGTGGAAGAAGTGATAGCCGACCAACAGGTAGAACCATCACATGTGATTCTGGTTGGTGATTTTAACATCCCACATGTTGACTGGATAAAAAAGAACCACATTTTTCCTCTGCCTCTCCTCGAATGCTTTGTGAGCTAGCTTGTTTATTGGATGTTGAACAGTGTAACCATGTCTTAAACTCTAGGGGTGTGTTATTGGATTTAGTATTTGCCTCTTCCAATGTCACTGTCAAGGAAGACACCTGCCGTTTGTTGCCTATTGATATCCAGCATCCAGCATTGAATATCATTCACCCTGTAGAAACTACCTTGCCTGACCACCAGTGCACTTTTGTTCCTGATTTTGCAAGGTGTAATCTTGGAGAAGTTTTTGATGAACCATTTGCTTAGCAATATACTATAACGTAATTGTTATTAAATAACAGTCATCTTGTGATGTTGCACATATTTTCGTTCAAAATCGTTCCACTCCGCAATCCTCTTCATAGTTAAACGAAATATGTATATTTCACTGTGGTTTGTTTCAAATTTTAATTTGAAGGAAAAAGAAGTATTGAACTATTACAAAAACATAAATAAATAAACTTAATTTTTAGCTTGCTATTGCAGCTACATCTGTTGGCAGAGAATATAACAAAAGCATCTAATCGATCGAATATGAATAAACAAAAATCAGCTAATAATTAATATGTGCAATGTAGTCTTCACGGGTCTACCGCCGGATAGTGTTGTGGAAACACAATATTTCGACGGCCATCTCCGCTGTATTCTTCAGGTGTAGAGACATCTGCACTGGTACGCTGATCCACAGATACCGTCCAGTGCAGATGTCTCTACACCTGAAGAAGACGGTTGAGCCAGCCGTCGAAATATTGTGTTTCCACAACACTATTTGGCGGACAACCGTGAAGACTACATTACAGTCATACGCCGGGAAAGTCTTCGTTCTTACAATTAATATATGGATTTAAACAAAATGCCTACTACTGTGTATGGTTGGTTTGTAATTTAAAACATATCAACAAACAGTTCTTCAATGTCCTAAATTTGTTCTCAGAGAAACGCTCGCTAACGATCACCTAATTAAAATTTACTGGCTCTCAACGCATGATATTCTACCACTTCTGTACTACTTATGGTAGTACTTTGTCGATTATACTTACAACTCGCCAATAAATAATCATTACAAAGCCATTGTTACATCCCAAGTTGGCTCATGAAAATCGACAGTGTGAAATTTGAAGACTTCAGAAAAACGAAGATACTTTATGGCGTTTGTTGATTCAGAAAAAGCTTTTGATAATGTTAGGCGAGACATTATGTTCAAATAAAATATCGTGATAGAAAAATACTATATAAACTGAATGGGAATCAAGTGACTATAATAAAAGTAGAGAATGATGGGAGACTTGCATCAGTTAAAAAGGGTGTGAGACAAAGTTGTAGTCTGTCCACTTTAATTTTCAACTTGTATGTACAGGAAGCAATAAAGGAAGTAAAAGCGATATTTGAATGTGGAATGGAGAAAAAATCCGTAAGCTACGATTTGCTGCTGACATTGATAGTAGCAGAACGGACTGAGGATATTGAGAATGGCCTTAACAAAATACAGAAAGAACAGTTTGGACTAAATGGAAATCAAAGCAAGACAAAAGTGATGAAATATTGCAGAAATGATAACAATAATAGTAGATTAAATATAAAATAGTATCGGCTTGCGAGTAGTGTTACAAGGCGGATTCAAGGAAGAAATCGGGAAAACCCGTGACGTCACAAGATGGCCGCCCCGTTAGTTGTTTGGCCGGCCAAGATGGCGGGGACCGGTAGTTCTTTGGCCGGTCAAGATGGCCGCCGTTAGTTCCTCTAACGGCCGCACAGATGGCACCATCTCCCAAGGGCTTAATTTCTTTGCCGTTAGTTCTTTGACTGACTGGTAGATGGCGTTCGGTGCAAGTATTTCCGGCGCGCTCTGCGAAATGTGTACAATTCCCACTCGACCGTTATCTCTGTTTGCTTATCCATTAAGCGTTGCGAAATGTGTATTCCTAGCGTCCTGTTAAGCAAGCACTGAACATCTTGGCTACTATCGACACACAGTAAAATATTTTCTTCTGTTCTGTGTCGTGAAAAATACTTAAGCGTGACCCATTGCGATTTTTTTTTTACTAAAGTCCACATCAACGGATATTACGTGAACAGACATCGGTAGCGTTGGGGCTAGAGTGCCGAAGGTCGCCGGTTCGAGTCCGGCAGCGGTGTTTTTATTGAAAAAGCCGTTCCAACTCGTCAATTTCAAAACGAAAATTTTAGTTTCCACACCTAGAGAGTATGGCGCCAGCTTGCTATGAATAAAAAATAAGTCGAAAAGCATAAATGTTTCCTTTATCGTTCGATATGGGGGAAAAAAACCGTCATAAACTCCAGATATAAAACCGAGGAAGAATTCTATGTGTACCTGTTTTCATGAAATTATTTAGCGTTCTTGCCTCGCATTCGGGAGGACGGAGGTTCGAATCCCCATCCAGGCATCCATGGTTTCCCAATATCACTCCAAGTGAATTGCCGGGGATGCTACCTTCAAAAGGCCATGACCGAATTCCTTTCCCGTCTCTAAGGACCACGTTGTTAGAGAGACGTTAAAAAAAAAAAAAATCGACTGCCGATGTGCATAGTATCCCGTTTCTAGGGCGTCCAACACAGCGTTCGTATGATTGCAGAATTTTGTACAGAGTCTCAGGCTTGCAGCGAATTTCGTATGCATTTGTTCAGGTGTCCTGCTATCGATAAGGAATTCAGGTTGCGCCATATGCTCATTGCACTGCAAAACCGCCCCAGCGGGATACATAGAAATATTTCAGCATTCACTTCGGTTCAAGAAGAAATTATTACGAGATGAGAATAATTATTATATGTCAGTTTTCGTAGTACAAATCTAGGAAACATTTTTTATGGTAGCCCAATCACTCGTGTTTTCAAAACGAAAATCGAAAATTTTGTTTTCATTCTGGGTGAACAGATAAACTGCTTGAGTCTTTGTATTTAATTAAAAAATAGACCATGTGAAAGCGTAACTTTTACGTTTAAAACGTGATAATGAACCATGGAATGTCCTGACATAGCTCAAATTCACATCTATACAATGCAGTTCTGATATTCGAATTTGGCAGAGGGTGCTTTGCACAAAAAATAACTCTGTGTGAATAACGAGAGGAAATAAGCGTCAGTACAGTGGGATTCCAATATAATTAATCGTTAATGATAACTCGCGAATTTCTGTCACCCCCATTATTTTAATATATTAAATTATGTGCAATGAAACAAAGCGAGAATCCAACTAATGTTTTAAACTCAAAGAAGTGATTTCCTCATGGATGTGTCTGCAACCTCGATGAACTTTGTGTATTTCTATCCTATTGCTATGGCATTAACTTCCCTGCCCATTTTATCTGAAAAATGCCCACTAAATTAGATTCACATGAATATCATTGCCTAATGCAAAGTTGCAGATGTGAAATCCAGTTTCTTTACCTACAGACATTTCTGAAGTGATTACATGTTAATCTCTCCACTGATGTCAAACCAATCAGCCTGTAATTTTTTCAAGCTTATTTCTCAACCCTACAGACTCAGTCTTTGGACAAGAGCCCCACATGAAAATACTTGTGACATGGTTAACAAAGCCTTTCCCACACCAAGGCTAGAAAAAATCAAAGTTTCCAATTTGACCATGGAATGCAACGAGGGAAGAAAGAATTCATATAAGCATCAGTATGACACCTTATTTCTCTAATATATCCACGCCTAGAGAGTATGTGTACCTGTTTTCATGAAATTATTTAGCGTTCTGGCCTCGCATTTGAGAGGACGGCGGTTCCGGGCATCCAGATTTGGGTTTTCCATGATTTCCACAAATCACTCCAGGTGAATGCCGGGATGCTTCCTTCAAAAGGGCTGAATTCCTTCCCATTCCTTGCTCCCCATCCTTTCCCCATCTCAAAAGGCCACGTTGTTAGAGAGACGTTAAAAAGTTTAAAAAATGAAATTATTGTGATAAAGTATAGCAATACCACACATACGCTATTCCTTTCAAAATTCGTAGCGTCAAAAACCCATCAATGGTGAAATCCTTTCATTGAAACCGAGAGACATTCACCGACGAAGGTAGGGAAAACCATGGGAACGAGGGAAGAAAGAATTCATATTAGCATCAGTGCGACACCTTATTTCCCTAATATTATCTCTGCTGCCATTGGTATAAAATATTTAATCACACTCATAATTTTTGCCATCAAACTCAAACGTATATCATCTGTCTATCCAGACCAATCTATGTATCAATTCTGTTATGCTTTCGTAAGCAATCACAAATTGAGTGTCCTTAGCTGCACTTTGTCTAAAATTCCAATCAATCCCTTGTGACACATCAGTGATTGACTAGAAACAGAGAGATATACCCACCTTTAACTGTATTTTACAGCACAGCACGTATGTTCCAGGAACGAAATACGTCTGTTAATCTTACTAATTTCACCCCTGTCGAATCGAAGTACGCCAGTCCTATGTGATAAAAATCGAGTCACGCTAAGGCAATGCTAAGCACTGAACATGCCTGAGACCATCGCCTGTGACCAAGGTGGAGATACTCCCTTATAGAAGAAATCCAGTGCCAGCTTCTACTGATATTCTATTCCTAATTCTTTCACCAAGATCCACCCCTAGCCTCATCGCCAACATACCCAGCACTTCCTCAAACCACCTTCTGTTTTCCAATGATTCCCAATCCAACCCCTGATCAGTTACAGACAGGGTTACCTTCTGTTCGTGCGTTAAAGTAAACCAAAAATTCAAAATTCGCAAAGTCTTCTGCTAATCAGTAGCCAGGTACCAAAATGTTCATTTAAGGTGGTTCTACTGCAGTTTTCCAGGAAAATTCTCCCCTTTTTCCAGGAAATTATTTTTCAATAAATCAGGACCCAGGAGAGTTCTCCATTCGGTTTAAAATGTTCCCATCTAACGCCAACCTTCGGATTCAGGGACCAAGTGTGACATTTGTTTGTAATTGCATGCTTTGTTCAAGTAACCACGATAGTTATCATAATGCTCTTAGCTAACTGATAGTTTCTTGGTCATCAAACAGACATCATAACCCACATTTTCATAGAAGATCCCCACACATCGACAAGTATCCAAAACGTCACCATAGGTTCTATTACGCCTAAGATAGTGCTCACACTTGAACTGTCGTAAATTGTTAGGTCAAAGTGGGTGTTTAGATATTTTATCCACTCAGGCCTCATCACCTAAAGTCTAGTGCGAGATTGTGGTCATGGTCAACTTAGGCTCCATACACCACTCAGAATTATTCCACCAATATCCATTCTAACAGCATTATACGCCACCTACAGCCCCTCAACACTCTTCCTATCTTCCAATGACATCCATACTACACCACACAAGCAATGGTCTGACTGTGGGTTTGTACCCAAGTCCTTCGCTTCTCTGGTACATCACCCTCTCTGTTAAATGATTTTTATGTAGTGAGATCAAAATTCACATGCCAACACAAACGGCAGTAAACTGTAAAGAGCACATCGAAATGGGAGATTGTCTAAGCCCTGAAACAATGGTTAGAAGCACACGTTGATAATTCTATAACCATATATTTTAGACTCAAATCCACAGAGGAATGACACACGCACACACTTGTACATGCATACAGCAAGGTCGACAGAACTAACAGCAAGCATCACGGAAACGATGAAGTGGGCGCAGAATTGTCGTTACAACTGATTAACTGGACAGAACTATCGTTACAAAAATCATCAGACAGACGAGTTACTTACGCTTACATGCACAAAGAGAGACGCAGATACACATGTCCAAGACTACACAACTACCGGTACCAATCATGGAAACAAAAAAGTGGTGTAGTACTCTCTTGCCTCATGACTGGCTGAAAAACAGAAGTCTCCTTACATATCATCAGCCTGGCGAGATAGAAGGTGTGCAAAAGATGACATTTTTCACCATAAACCTAAGTGTTTATACCATAAATAGTGTTCATCGCGCCCCAGTTGATTATATTTACCGTCAACACGTCTCTCCCACACCGCAACACTTTCTACCATTCAGTAAAAAAGTGACGCAGGTACCATGAGTTGCAATAGACACTTGGCTATCAGATCTCACCCACAAATCCATACATCTCAATACACTATAGTCGGCGTCATGAAATTAGGCCTGCCAAGGTCACGTAGTCTCCACTGCCTCCCCTGCCCGCACCAACCCTCTGTCCCTTGGTTGGGCCGGCGACATTGCCACATTAGCTTTTGCCGGTCGTCCATGCGTATCTTTACACGCGGTCGCTTTATTTCCATAGTTTAAGGCCTATTCGAGTAATGTTAACGGTGGTGATGTTCAGGAACATAATCATGCAATTAGTGTATTAACAGACAGAAGTAATATTCGCGAACCTGCAGGCCGCCTGGGCATTGGAAACCTAATTAAAATCATTGTAGCAGATATTTTTAAGGAATATTACCAATAACTAATACGCAAAAAAAAAAATATCTTCGCTAAATTACAAACACTGACATGGAGGTATTTGTGGCAGTCATTTCTATGTATAATCTATCCCTTACATTTTATAAATTAATTTTCGTTTTGTCTTTGCTTTCGAAGATTTCTCGCGAAATTTGTCATTTATGGGCCATTGTGTACAATGACAATAATAATTCTTACAGAAGCTAAAAATATCTTTTCTGTGGAGGACAGGAAATACGTTTCTCAGTCGTAAACGAACCGACCGCGACCGACCAGCCGGCACTGTGGCATGCACTGCGCGCAATCATTCGCGCAAATATAAACTGTGAAACAATCCGAAAGGGGTTGTCTGAAGAGGCTTTGCCTGCTACCAGAATTAAATTCAGTATTTTCTTAGAAACTTTCTCGCTGGAAGTTTTTACATAAACAAATAAAACGTAAGTTAGTCAGCGACAACATTTTACATTACACAGCCGAAACAACTAAGCGCTTCGTGTAACATTTTATTTTTTTAATTCACGTGCTTCCCTATTTAATGAATAGAATGTATTCGGTATTAGTCTGTTAACTTTCAGGAAGGCGCATAATTTTTTTTGAGTTATTACTTATTATTTTTATTGCTTTTTCTGTCGGTTGAAGTGAAAAAGTATTTTGATTTCTAATTTTCATGGAAACACATTACTATTTTTTTTAAAACAGTCACACAAATATTTGGAATTATAAAGCACATCACCTTGTCCCGCATGTTAAGTATTATGTTTTAGAAATTTTTTCGCACTCATTACTGAAAGTTGATTTTTTTGCTGATTTGCAACACTGTTCGGATACTCCGTGACCTTCACAGGACTAATTTCGTGACTGCCACTATAGCACAAACAAAGTGGAGGGACAGCAAAATCATTCGTCCAGACAGACGTGTTTATAGAAGGTATCACCATATTTACACATACAGACACAGAGAGAGACGCACAAACACTCACATTTCCATGCCTTCAGCGAGCTAGACACAACAACCAGCACCAATCATGGCGACGAAAAAGTGGGGTAGAACCCCCATGGCTCATAACTGACCAAAAAATCATCAGTAACATATGTTCCAGGCACCATACTCTTCACATCAACATCATCTCATTTATTTCACACTACAGACCTCACTACCATCCAGTATCATGTGTGCTAGGTACAAAACTGTTCACATCAGCACCAACACGTCTATCCCACACCTAAGCTTTTTCTGCCATTCAGTAACATGTGCCCCCCATGTACCACGAGTAGCAGTAGACACTTGGTCATCAGACAGATATCATAACTCCCATATTCATACTAGGTCTCACCCACAAATCCATATGTCACCTCACACAAGCATAAGTGCAGGAACAGCACATCATACATCCAGACAAACGAGATAAAGGAAGGTATCACCACATTTACGCAAAAAAAACACACACAGACATAGAGACGCATACACACGTACATTTCCATGCCTACAGCGATCTCGACTCAACAACTAGCCCAATCGTGGCAACGAAAAAGTGGTACAGAACACCCATGACTGGCCAAAAATCATAGAAAGACACACATGTCAATGCGTTCACACAGTTCCATTACTTCACCACACATAACTGGAGGAAAGAGACTGAACATGCTAGATCCAAACTGAAGAGTTACAGGATGTGTGAAGTTTGAAATCACAGCCACATCTCTCCCACACCGCAACCCTTTCTGTCATTTAGTAACATGTGACCCAGGTACCATGAGTTACAATAGACGCTTGTCTATCAGACGGATATCATAACCTCCATATTCATACTAGGTCTCACCCACAAACCCATACGTCCCCACCTAATGTTTTGAAATACTGTAGAGTCTTGCTTTGCCATCCTTTAAAATACTTGTTTAACAGGTCTCTAAAGTCAGGAATTTTTCCGGATGTATTTAAGCTTGGTCATGTTGTTCCTGTGCATAAATGCGGATCGAAGGAAGATGTTAAGAATTATAGACCTATTGTTATACAATCGGTGTTAGCAAAAATCTTCGAGAAGTTGGTGCTAAACAAAATCTATCCCATGTTTCGTAACATAATTACTCCAAAGCAACATGGTTTCTCTCCTGGAAAATCAACAACAACTAACCTTGTGATTCTTCAAAATGAAATAATTAGAGCATTTAGTGAGCGAAAACAACTCGATGTCATATATCTTGACTTTTCAAAGGCATTTGATAAAGTTAGCCATCCCCACCTTCTTACTAAGTTGAAGGAATATGGCATAGTTGGTAAATTATTGGAGTGGTTTTGTAGCTACCTCAGCAACAGAAGGTTGATTGTAAAGGCTTTTGGCTCATTGTCATCTGCTTTCGCAGCAACTTCTGGAGTACCTCAGGGTTCACACATAGGACCATTGCTGTTCAATATATTCATAAATGATTTAGTTAATATTTTTGCCAGTTGCCTTTTCTTTGCAGATGACATTAAGATTTCAAGAAAATCATTACTCGAGATGACTGCTTAGATCTTCAGAATTGCTTAAAAGCTATTGTGAAATGGTGTCAACAAAACAGTATGCAACTTAATGTTAATAAATGTTCCTGCATTACTTTTCACCGCACTAAATCGGCATTACATTTTGAATATGAAATGGAAAATCAGCTACTGAATCGCTGCACAACTGTAAGAGACCTAGGAGTTCTTCTGACGTACAATCTCAGTCCAGAAGAGAACATGTCCACAACATATGTGCCAAGGCCTCCAAGTGCCTGGGCTTATTGGCACGCACTTCCAGATTTATTAATAATATCCAGACACTCAGGCTCTTGTACTGTGCCCATGTCAGACCCATACTTGAGTATTGCAGCGTTATATGGTCGCCTCATCAGATCACACTAATTCAACACATTCAGAATCTTCAAAATAAGTTCTTAAGGCTTATAGGGTGTCGCATGGGCTTTTCATTACAAAGACGTTCCG